>JAHDVF020001294.1:0-85262 GCA_022606425.2 Lepidostoma basale
AAAACAGATTTGATGAAGAATCGCTCATTTTTGGCAAGTATATGTGCACCGTGAATAATAGTGTATGAACAGACTGCTCAGTAAATCAGATCATTCACCGCTCTCTATCACCCACTGCTCATGCGCACTTCCTAAATCACCCGCACGTTACTAATTAAAACAAGCGAAATCGTTTTTCAGAATTCAGAGGGGGAGATCGGAACTATTTAAAACACGGGGCATGCGTTGTACTAACTAATATCTACCACAGGTACGAAAGAAATTTAAAAGTAACTTGTTGATAATTTGGATTTAGAATTAAGATAAAATAAACATTCAAATTTTTTTTATAAAATTTATATAAGAAAACATCTATTACAATCGCCTCGTTTAAACTTATTAATACACATACGTACTTATTAATATGTATAACTACCACTACCATATGGTGTTTTTTTAGAGGTATACAATACATATTCAAAATGAAAAAAAATCACATTAAAATAATTTAAATGTCTATGATATTGGTTTTATTTAATAGATAATTTAATGCTATTATTTTTTAAATATAATATCAGCCATATAAGCTAGGCTAGCTTGAATGAAGCGCAATCGTGAAGTCTAATTTTCGACAATTGTCGTCATTGTGGATGCGTATTATCCACTAGAGTGTACGTGGTGCGAAAACGATCCATGGTCTTCCGAATGACGATGGATGATTATGTCGACCATAAAATAGACGTAGTGCACGATAAGTTTCGCGAACCGAACCATGATTTTCAAAATAAATTTGCACCATTTGCAAGCGTTGTTCTGACGTCAGTCTATTTAGGGTTAAATGGCAAAACGTATTGACTTAAAATCAATTATCAACTTTTAAATTGACAGTCTGTAGAAACAATGTTGCCAGTTTAAAAACCAAACCTCTAAAAATATCACCCTATACTACTACTCGGCGCTACGTCCCGGTGTGGGACTTGGCCTTCTCCACAACAGACCTTGACTAGCTCCTGTTCCTGGAAAACTTACTAATAAACGTATTATATATAAATTATTATAAATATTTGGACTCCAATGACTGGAAGTAGATACAAGGTGGGATATAATATGCTGAAAGGTTTGCACCTATAAAATGCCGTACTTTCCCATTTTGCATGACAACGGCAAGACTACCAGTATGTTCGATTTCCGGCAAATGGTCCTCGTGATCCTGCAAGTCCCGGACAATTTAATCACTAACCTAAGCAGATAGAGAGAGGCCGTATAGGGTATCTACGGCACCACAAAACCGAGACTAATCAGCTAAGAGAAAGTAACTCCCATAGAAAATCTCTGGAGAAGGCAACGTTAAACCCCTCAAGTGAGACTCTCCATGATATCACTATTATGAAAAAGCATTCGAAACTGTGATCGCCAAAGTCGAGGGGGGTCAAGTCATAGTACCGAAGCAATAGTTCCGCTTAGGAGAAGATGATAAAAAAAACGAATTAACGCTACTTGAATCAACTGTGCCAAAAGAGTATTTGTAATATTTAAAAAATCTCGAATCACATGTAATATCAAACAGAGAAATAAAATCAATTGTTTACGAATTTAATATTATATATAATCTCCAATGTGAGCTGAATATAGCTCATTTATATAAAAGAATGGATCGGGTCGGGTCTAGGCTTGAACCCAAGTCCCCTGGATCGGTAGTCAAGGCGTTCTGTCCCATAGATTATCACCCGGTTTATATTTTTTATATATAAAATTCTATTAAATAAATAAATATGGTTTAATCTTATTGAAAATAAAATAAGTGGCATGTTATCCCAGTCTTCTTTAAATAAACATGTATTCAGAAGCGTAACGTTTTTTTAGTAGGAATTTCGCGTGCAAATAAAGGGATCATTAGTTGTTTACTATATGCTTACATGTTATGTTTTTTTTCCTCTCAATTATCATGAATAGACCTCGGTATTACTGCATTTAAATTAAATAACAACTTTTAAATGCATTGAATATATTATCATAGGATTTTTCTCGCCTTAATACTTATTTCAGAACAAATTCTAAATCAGGTAATACATGGGTGTAAAAAGTAAAATAATATAATTAAATTTGTTAAAAAATTTATTTCATATAAGATGAAGAAAAACAACATATACTCGTATATTTAAAAAGAGTTAAATGAAATATTATTTGTTAACATCTTAATTTTTTTTTCTTTTATAAGAGAGCCAAAAACATTATTTACATTAATTCTGCCAAATATCACTCGAAGACTTTCATTAATTTGATCAAAACTAAATAAATATTTATAAGCATATTTCGTTAACATCTTTAACATATCTTTTGATTCAATTTTTATAATTACATCACGCTCTTAACGTACTTTTATATTAACTTACATTTATAAAAATTCAACTCTATAAATTATTTTAATTATTTATTATGAATCCCGTGTTCGATTTCCGGCGACAACAGTTGGTTAAAAATCACGCTGTCTATGGTCAGGCAAAATTCACGTGACAATAAAAATGGCTTTAGACTTAACTACCTATCACATGTCATGAAAATCAATAATATATACATTAATTTAATTCGAATAACGTGTTGTATACAACATGTGTAAAAAGCAACGGGTAACTATCACATTAAAGACTGGTGGCACCCCAAGAACCAGCAAGAATATTAATAGTTTTGCAAACCCACGAGGATTGAAACTATAAAAATATGTATATATTACAACTGTTAATGAAAAAACTTTGATTTTGTATCACAATTGTATTTTATTTTAGGACAGCTGTTTCATCAACCAATGTTGACATCATCAGGTGTAACAATAATATATCAAATGTTGATGGTTGATGAAACAACTGTCGTAAAATAAAATACAATTGTGGATACAAAAACAAAGTTTTTTCATTAACAGTTATACAATGTTAAAGTATCATAGTGTTTCGGCCAAAACAATGGACTATTATATATGTATTGTTTACATTTTAATTTTGATTAACTTAATACTGTGAACCAATATGTAAAGAAATCTTCTGAAATATTAAATATAATACTACAAACAAATGTATTATTATCAATGAAATTATATACAATTATTGTGATTGAGTCACAACGAAAAACCTTATTTATGTCTTATTTAAATTTAGAATTCCATCAGATTCCAAGGTCAGAACTGGTTAAGTGCAACATATATCTCTCATAAAATATAGTAATGCACAGGTGTAATGGCTAGCACAGCTAATTAATACTGTAATGACCCAGAATGTTACAACTACATGTCAGGGCAAATCTAAGAATGCAATCCGGTCTCATATGGGATGCAATAAATAAGGTTTGCTTAGCTACATTCTCTCAATCAGAAACATTTGGTAGTCTTAAATATTTTGTATGTGTAGAGTTCAATGTTTTAATGTAAAATATACTCGACAAATTTACTATTACGTATTACAATTAAGAGATTTAAGATATCATTTATTGTTTCTTGAACAATGATGTTAAACTCCATATTAAATCATCGATACGAATAAAAACATATGTTTTCTAGAAGTTATATAACTTCTTCTAAGTCGTATTCATTATGATTGAGGATCGTAACCATCCGGCTGCAGCTAATGAGAGACCAGTCAGCTCCCTGATTTAATCGGACCAGCGGCTCGATGGTCGGCCTTGTGGTCGCCTTCCCTTCATTTTTCTCATGATGATGAGCTTTTCAAGGTTATCCTGATGTCTCCGGGCCGTGTCCAAAATATGTTATCACTCACTGAGAGCACATCCGTGAGAGTCTTGCAGAACGCAGGCTTCATAGACTTTTCGTTTCAGGTTGATCGGTATTTTCCGGTTTTTAAGGATGTAGCTCAGGTTTCCAAAAGCTGCCCAGCTTAGTTTTTAACTTTAGGTTATTGTTCAATAAATAGAATATATTAAATAAATTAAATTTTAAATTCAAGAGTCTACAGTACGAGTATATGAATGGTTTTGAATCTATAGGTTGAAATTTTTGTATAACAAAGCTTACAAGCTTAAAATAATCTCGAAGCTACACCAACTATATTAGTCTAACAAAGATAAATGTAGGAAAAACCGCGAACTGTAATAACAGTTCCAGCTATTTTGGAATATCGATCGCAGCTGTACGGAGGAGTTGGCCGAGGTGTGGGGTCGCGCCGGAGCCCATCGAGATTAATGTGGCCGGGCTGAAAGGTGCTTCACTGCATTTTGTCACGTCATCGGCAATCTTACCCCCTTTCTACTTCACATAAACTATACATCCATTCAAAATCTTGACAAAACACGAGTGGCTACATTAAACTGTTGAGTTAAAAAAATTCAATAATATGATTGTTGTTAATTGAAATCATTGGTTAAAAATAGTGATTTTTTTATTATAAAATAAACATTTAGTTTAATTCCACTTGATTTTAAGTTTCGACCGGTTTCAGTAGCTCGCTCCCAACTTCTGGACCAGAAACAAATCAAATCAGTTTATTTCATTAACAGACATTACAAACATTATTTTTAAGGCATCTATTGAGAACAGGTAAAAATTTATATTATGTGTAGTATACTACCACAAACGCATAAGAGGTGGTTCAACATTAGGAAGACAGGATACTCTCCAGAAGATGGTACCAAGCTGCCAAAGCCAGTCTAAGCTAAAATAATCAATTGAAATTAATTTTAGTAAAATTTATAAATAAAATTTTTAACATATTTTGCATCATTAATTAAAACAATCGAATTAGATTAATATTCAACTAATGAATGTTGTTATTGGAGTAATCAAACCAAATCAAATCAGTTTATTTACTCAAAAGACATTACAAACAGAATAAATGTTTAAGGCATCTATTGAGTACAGGTAAGATATTATACACATACAACATAATACCAGGAACGCATTAGTGATGGTAGTGATGGTAGTAATACCTCTAGGAAGGCCTAGAGAGAGCCTAATGGATATTATTCTGCCTGGTGTGCGTGTATTTTTGAAACCTACCCAGAGTTAACTATGAGTTTACTTAAAAACTAATAAAAAGTTTCATCTTTAATGGCTAAGATTTAATTTATAAACAGGTGCCTTGGCTCAATATTCAAGATAAATTGGCCACAAACAGTGTCAAATGCCTTTTTCTGGACCATGGCAGGCGAAAAGCCAATTAGAGAACAAGTCGCTAGAGGCAAATAGTCTCAGAATGTGGATCGGTCACACTCTGAGACGGAACCCAGCCTGTATCGCCCAGGGCGCACTAGACTGGTCCCCTATGGGTGGAAAGAGGAAGCCAGCTACACCTGGAGAAGAGCCCTACAGGACAGAGTCAAAGCAGTAGGCCTCGCTTGGGATGATGTTAGGCTTCAGGCATGCGATAGAGTCGGGTGGAGAAGGTTCCTTGAGGCCCTATGTACCACGGAGGTGTGACTGGTGACTGGACAAAAAGAAGATTTAATATTAATTCGTATCATGAGTGCACTCATTGTGTTGTAGCTATGGTTTTTATTTCCCGATATTCCTATTGACCTATATTTTCCTTATATGTAACATATATATATATATATATATATATATATATATATATATATATATATATATATATATATATATATATATATATATATATATATATATATATATATATATATATATATATATATATATATATATATATATATATATATATATATATATATATATATATATATATATATATATATATATATATATATATAAATATATATATATAAGGAAAAGGATCGCGTATGGAATGTGGAAACCACAGAGCTATTAGTCTTTTGAGTGTCGTTGGTAAAGTCTATGGCAGAATTTTAATAGAAAGAGTAAGAAAATTGACGAGTGACAAAGTTTGGGATGTGCAAGGTGCCTTTATGAATGGCAGAGGATGTATGGATCAAATTTTTGGACTTCGTACATTGACAGAGAAGTTTCTGGCCAAAAATCGCAAACTTTTCTGTGCATTTGTCGACTTACAAAAAGCATATGATTACGTTAATAGAGAAAAGTTGTGGAAAATATTGTCTGAATATGGAATAAGTACAAAACTGATCACGGCCATTAAGTCGCTATACACGGAAAGCACTGCTAGTGTCAGAGTAAATGGAGATCTTACAGCCTGGTTTGATATCAATAAAGGTGTCAAACAAGGTTGCGTAATGTCCCCGTGGTTATTTAATCTGTATATGGACAATTGTATGAGAGAGCTGAAAGGGTTGGATGTAGGTGCCAAAATGAGCGGAGTGTCAGTAAGCTGTCTCTTGTATGCGGATGACGCTGTCCTACTTGCTGACAACGAGCATGAACTACAAGTCCTGGTGAATTGTATGTATGAGGTATGCATGCGAAATGATCTGATGATGAATGTTAATAAGTCCAAGGTAATGATTTTTGAAAAGGAAGAAACCACGACAGTCTGCAACATTAGCGTGAATGGTGAAAACTTGGAGCAAGTAGTTGAGTTTGTGTATTTAGGTAGTATGTTTACAAGAGATGGGAGAGTGGAGGGATATTGAAAGAAGGGTTGGGGCAGGCAACAAAGTGAATGGTGCACTTAAAGTTGTCATCGCAAACAAAAACATCCAAAAAGCTAGAATGGCAGTGCACAATGGTGTTCTTCTACCGACCCTCATGTATGGAAGCGAAGCATGGAACTGGCAAAGGAAGGATGAAAAGTAGAATAAATGCAGTAGAAATGAGATCTCTTAGACGAATGTGTGGATATTCTGTGTATGATAGAGTGTCGAATGAAAATATAAGAAGTGAATGCGGTGCGAATGATGGTGTCATGAACAAAATAATGAAAGGATCATTAAGATGGTTTGGACATATGGAAAGAATGAATGAAGAAAGAATGGTAAAAAAATTATATGTTAATGATGTAAATGGTACCAGAAATAGAGGAAGACCAAGGAAAACGTGGCACGATCAAATAAATCAAATATTGAATGTCGGCCATGTGAGGAGTCAGAGAAATCGACGCGCGTGCATGACACGATGTATGAATGTTGAGGAAGCGAGAGAAATATGTCAGGAAAGAAAGGTGTGGCAGTCCATTCTTTCTGCCTACCCCTTCGGGGAGACGGCGTGATGGTTAGTTAGTTAGTTTATATATATATATATATATATATATATATATATATATATATATATATATATATATATATATATATATATATATATATATATATATGCTATATATATATATATATATATATATATATATATATATATATATATATATATATATATATATATATATATATATATATATATATATATATATATATATATATATATATATATATATATATATATATATATATATATATATATATATATATATATATATATATATATATATATATATATATATTAGGGTGTCCCTTATTTTTCAAAGTTTTAATTTTACAATGCATAGGCTATTGTTTTATTCATTTGGGCCTAAAACATCCGAAAACCAATTTTTTTCCTTATTCGGAACAGTGTAACCCGTGCCGACTTGCGCGCAAAGATGTCCCATACAAATTGCGTCACAGGAGCGGCGCGTTGTCGTTGTTATTAGCATTTAGTTTCGGCTTATCGGGTAGGAACCATGGATTGTTTTATATTTCGAAGATGTCAGTAGAACTAAGAAGCAATTAAAAAAGTATTTTCTTGGTTGGTGAAGTAAATCATCAAATAACAGGTGCAAACAACTATCTAATCTTCAAGTTCTCGCAGTTCTATTTTTCAAAATACGTGAAGTTAATTTGACTGTTAATGAAAGCGCAAATCTTGTCATTCTGGAGTCCAATATGTTCTGAAAAAAGGCTAGAATACCTACCAGAGCTGTTCGTAATTATGTTAAGAAGTTAGTGGATCTTTATCAGGTCTGACGAGAACTGCAAAAAATAGCAAGAAGATTCAGGGCTTACATAGGCGCCGCGAAGAGAACTTTCAACTTGAATTAGATAATTTATTCGATACCGCACACGCCGATGCTCTTTAATGTGCTATGATACGACAGCATCATATACAGGATACTTGAACGGAGCTTGTGTGCAAAAACTAGAAGGAGGTTTGTTATTCTTTGCTGGCCGCCATCATATATAAGAACTGATGCTCAAAAGTGCGTTTGAATCGCAAAATCGATTGTACGAGATGATTATAGGGAACTCATATTGAGCATGCTGTTGTTTTTCTGGGTGGAGGCAATGAAAATAAAATAAACAGACCTGCTGGCCCAATGCATCAAGCACGATGGATGGCAAGAGCTATTTACTCCTTAAAAATACGTTTGCTGCAGTCCCAGTTTAAAATGTGCGCTAAGGACAAACAAGCTTTACCAGATGTTTGTTTATTTATTGTGTCAGTTTATGTAAAGCCCTGGCTTGAATGTAGTTTGGCGATAAAAGCTCCAAATGAAGATTTTTGTTTTTTAAAGACCTTAAAAGATTACGAAGAAGTTGACGATTTCCAAAGCGGCTTTAAACAAGTTCAGTCAACATTTGTGGTACTTGTCAGAGGAAATAGCCGTCCTTTTAATTTTTGATGACAACGTTGATGAGCAGACCAAAGGAAATATTGTAGAAAACTTACAAAAATAAAGTTTTGGTGAATCGGGAAAGAGATATGTTCCATCGAAGGAACAGATGTCTGGCTCTCTATACGGTACGTAAGTAGTGTTTAATCTGGTATTTAATTTAGAACTAATTTGTTTTATTTATAGGTACTTCAAGTATTTGTTATCTTGTTTTATGGAAATCTTTGAGTGATTTTGTTTCTGTATAGAGAAAAGATTTAATTTCACAACTAAAATATGATAGTAATTTCCTTAAAGAAATTGTATCTTCATAGAAAGATAGCGCGGCGTTTGTGGAAGTTAAAAAGAAGGTTACTAGCTTAAAAGCAGTAAATGACACAGCTGAAAGAGCTGTTAATCTTATGACAGACGTTCATGGTTTGACTACCGCAGATGAAGAACATAAGCAGTTCATATTATGTTGTGTGCAAGAACATAGAAAAATTTACCCAGACTGTAAAAAAAGAGATTTTGAAGAGGAAATATCCAAGTAAATAAATATAAATTTGGATCTTTTTTGATGATTACAAGAAGAACATTATATAAATATGTATTTTCATCAATATTTATCTAACATAGTGGTTTTATGTGATCATCTACAACTACATTTAAGAGACACTTAAATCACCTATTTTCTAAAACTTTGAGGGCAAGTCGGCACGGGTTAGAATTAACGTAGGTAGTTGAAATTCTGTATTTGGGTAACTAGTAGACTATGAAACATAATTAGGGGGTATGCGTTTCAATAATCCAAAAAAAAAATTGCCCATATAAGGGACACCCTAATATATATATATATATATATATATATATATATATATATATATATATATATATATATATATATATATATATATATATATATATATATATATATATATATATATATATATATATATATATATATATATATATATATATATATATATATATATATATATATATATATATATATATATATATATATATATATATATATATATATATATATATATATATATATATATATATATATATATATATATATATATATATATATATATATATATATATATATATATATATATATTTAAATAATTATCATATTTTTACCATTTTCTATTTTTCACTTGATAACTTATGAGTAAATATATTTTTTGATACATTTAAAAAAAAAATCATGAATAGAAGGGTTAAGTTTTACATGTCTCTTGTAAAACAGGACGTCTTTCATTTTCTCCCTCGATAAAATAAAGAAATGTTATCGTTCGCGGGTGATTGTTTTTCATTGTTATCAAACTAGAGACAAGTTCATTATCTTGTTGTCTTAAGATGTTTCTCATTTATCGTCTTTAATAACAAGCTGTTGTGAATGATGCTGCACAATCACACGGAAAATGAAATGTCTTAAATAATTACTTTATGTAATGAATGCAGGCGCATCCAATTAAATTTTTTTTTTAAAATAATTATAATGTTAACTATTTTTTGTATTAACGATGAACGAAGTAACTTTATAATGAAGTTTAATTTAAAAATATATGAATACGACCCTTTTTAATTTTTTTAAATATACTCGTATACTAGTAGCAACCCGTGAAATATTCAAGGATGTATACCAAATTCTACTGAATATTGAAATATTGAATGGAGAAAGATCAGCTTTTTTTCTTGTATACAACAGGTCGTTTGAACCCAATTACTGTAAACAATTTATTTTAGATATTATATTGATGTAAATGGAGGAAGACCGAGGAAAACGTGGCACGATCAAATAAATCAAATATTGAATGTAGGCCATGTGAGGAGTCAGAGAAATCGACGCGCGTGTATGACACGATGTATGAATGTTGAGAAATCGAGAGAAATATGTCAGGAAAGAAATGTGTGGCAGTCCATTCTTTCTGCTTACCCCTTCGGGGAGACGGCGTGATGGTTAGTTAGTTAGTTAGTTAATTATTGATTCTCATGACATCTGATAGGTAGCCAATCTATCGCAATTTCATTATCACGTAAATTCTACACCAGACCAAAGACAGTGTGACAATCACACTGCCATTGCCGGGAATCGAACCCGGGACCTTCTGTTTTGAAGTCAAAGCTCTTACTACTCTGCCATGAAGGTCGACAAAGCTTAAAGTTTTTTAGGTTCATTATTGTTTAAAGACTTAATTAATTTTCTAAAATCTCTTCATACACGTTGTTGTGTGTATAAACATTACTTTTGTTCATTTTAAATTGTTGATAAAGTTTTCCTTGAATGCTTGTTGCAGATATACTGATTTTAATGTTATTGCGTTTTCGACATCGTGAAAAAGCCACGTATAATTGACCACGACTAAACACTGGATAAGCAAACGGATTCCAGTTTGTTCAAAACTTTATCCTTGTCACCTATTTATTGTCATGGCGAATGCCGGAATTACTGGAATCTGAGTTCTATGAGTATAAACGGAAGTTATGAGTCCCACCTACTATATCTTCATAACACAAACTATGTGTTGATTGTTGAGGTTTTTGTTTTGTAAAACTCCACCATAAAACTCCATTATAATAATAAACGCGAATGTTTAATGGTTTAACTTGATTTAATTCATATAATTACTTATTATGTATAAATAGCAGTTACGAATTTGTTTCGCCTTGCGAGGGCATTTACAAACTGAACCTAGTCGCCAAACAATGTGTCCTAATATTGATTTAAAAAAAGTTTTTAAAATCATTATAAGGACGCATTTTTTGGTGACTAGGTTCAGTTTGAAAATGCCCTCACAAGGCGAAACAAATTTGTAACTATTATTTATATATAATAAGTAATTATATGAATTAAATCAAGTTAAACCATTAAACATTCGCGTTTATTATTATAATAATAATAATAAATAAAAACAAACTATGTGCATTACAGTATGACACCCCATATTTTCTCCTTTATATTCTTCATCATAACTAACTAACTAGCCATCACGTCGTCTCCCCGAAAGGGTAGGTTATGGACTGTCACACTTTAACCGATGCTGCACTCCATCCTTCTCTTTACGCCCCGCGGGAGACGTTATAACAAAATAACAAAATAAAAATAATTTAACACAAAACGTTATTTGCGGATGGTGCACATATTGTCTATTTAATTTATGTTCCATGTTTTTTTTAATTAGCAGTAATAAAGCACTTAAAACAAACCAACACCAGTAAGAACTTTAAAATAATATTGAAGAAATTATTCAAATTGTCATTGGAACAAATGAACAATTTATTTTTACGCCTGTCAAAATTCTTTAAATAACTGAAAAAAACTTGTATAATGTTAACATCAAAACATGTATAGTACAGTATTATAACATATTTAAGGTAAATGATTAACGAACGGCTCTCTTTTTACGAGATTTTCTGCTCTTAAAACAATCGTAATCAGAAAAGAGTTTACACTTTTAATATAAATCTATTTTTCAACACGTTAAATATTTTACATTCAACTCAAAATACTTCCACTTCCCCATGCCTGAAAAATACTTAAGAATTTCTGAGGGATGCGCAGATGATTCCTCGAAGTATTTTTCTCTCACTATCCGGTATTCAAAATATTCTCGTTCTCTATTTGAATACATCCAGGGCTTTTGCCTTTGTATATAACAATGATATAAAATGCATATGAACAATTTCACTTCAACGAAGCAATTTCGCACGATACATTTATACAACTTTGATCCTTTTTTATCCATTTGTTTCGTTTCCTGTCTCACAGACTAGCGTTAAACATCCTCCTCTCCGTTGCTTGGTCGTTCACTAGAAGTTTCTGCACTGTTCTTTTTTTGTGAACGTGATTTTTGTATACCATTATGTCAGTACTGGAAGTATTTTGGCCTTTAGACAATAAAACAGTTTACCTTAATTAAGTTGTATCCACCAGGCTTAACTTGCTTTCAACAAAAAATCTAAAATATTCAAGTCCAATAACATAGACCTTAACCTCCGAAAACAACTTTTAAAAACATTGGTGTGGAGTGTTTTACTGTACGGTTGCAAGACTTGGTGCCTGGGCGAAAGAGAACGCAAAAGGCTGGAGACATTTGAGATGTGGACTTACTGACGAATTGCTAATATTTCATGGAGGGACCACGTTACAAATGAGGAGGTTCTCAGAAGAGTTCAAAAGAATAGGCACATACATGTTGAAAATTCCACAGCGGAGGGGCGCGCGAGATGGATTGGTCATATTCGTGAAAGTACGTTCAGAAGACAAATACTCTTGACTTTGGAGAGTATCTTGTATTCCTAATGTCGAACCATCTCTCATGCGTTCCTGGTATTATATATTTATTATGTTCTACCTGTTCTCAATAGATGCCTTAAACTATAAAAAATGTTTGTAATGTCCTTTGAGAAAATAAACTGATTTGATTTGATTTGATGTGTTGCGACACGAATTTTTCCTGCATGATGTATTGGATGGAATGGTCAAGGGATTGATTGGCAGAGGACGACCTCGCCAGGAGTACCTAGACCAGATATGCCGAGATATGGTCTGCACCTCTTATGCGGAGTTGAAGAGAGTTGCCAAAGACCGAACAAAGTGGAAGAGACAGACCAATCATTAGATTGAGACCGGAGAAGAAGACCTTAATCAACCCATGCAAGGCTTAATTACGAATCTTTGAACTGAATTCATAATTATGCATGACTATCCCTTCGCGTATTTGAAATATTGTTAGAGTAGGACACACGTACAAAATCCTCTACCGATGCACAGCATGTCCGTGGCTTCACGGGTGGTGAATGAGACGGGATATCTCGAACCGAGCTAATTGCTTTGTGTATTTGAACTATTGTTACAAATATCATATGTTAGATACTACAGATGCTCCGGTAACATTTGTGGTTACATTCAGTTTCCAGGAGATATTCATGATTCAGTGCAAGCATATGATTATTTATCAGCCTGCACTATTTATAGATAATTTATAATGCTTGGTATATTAAATTATGCATTTATTTATTTATTAAGGTTTACAAAATATATAAGAAAAAAAAAGTACTTCATGCTACTACAAATATAAAATAATAATAAACAGTTAACAGACGACAGTTTGACACAAAATTGAAGTTAAACTGAAACAAAATATTAAAAAGTTAAAAGTAATAATAGTTGTGGAATATAATTAAAAATAAAGTGTTTAACTATCTAACTAACCATAATGTCGTCTCCCCGTAGGGGTAGGCAGAAAGAATGGACTGCCACACATTTCTTTCCTGACATATTTCTCTCGCTTCCTCAACATTCATACATCGTGTCATGCACGCGCGTCGATTTCTCTGACTCCTCACATGGCCGACATTCAACATTTGATTTATTTGATCGTGCCACGTTTTCCTCGGTGTTCCTCTATTTCTGGTTCGTATTAAAAAGTGTTAAATTAAATAATTCTGTTTTTTGTATCACAATTGTATTTGATTTCACGAACAGCTGTTTCATCAAAGTATGTTGCCATCATCAGGTATTAATCTTTATCAATCTATGTTGACATCATCAGGTGTTACAATAACGATGTAACACCCGATGATGTCAACATACGTTGATGAAACAGCTGTCGCGTAAAATCAAATACAATTGTGATACAAAAAAAAAAGTGATTTAATTTAACAGTTTAAAATGTTAAGGTATCATACTGTTTCGGCCAAAACAATGGACTATATAATACTCGTATATTATAATATCATGTAACATTATGGTCTCATCCACACCGAAAGGTTGCTCCGATCATTTTGTTTTTAATTTTTGCTCGTTCAAATGGAAAACATAAATGTCCCCAAAATACTTATTGTATTATCGTTTTTACAAATTAAGTTAGTGTTTAACAAGAAGATGGAAAACTTGGTTTTACGGCGTGTATTGTGCGAGACATAGGGGTATTGAGTGTCAATTTGCAGAGAAGCTAAGAGTTGTGTTCTAATACGAGTCCGTATGATAATACCAAAAAAACGATTAAGAATAATAAGAGTAGCATTGTCAAAGGCGGGCCACACTGTTTGAAACAAACTCTCCACAGGGGTGACCTTGGTGGAGAGCTGTGGAGCCCACGGTTAGTGTAGCGTCCACACACTGTTGTAAACAAGCTCTCCACACGTGGAATGCGTGTTTAAACGCGCGTCCGTCCACAAAGTTTGTTGAAGGTCAAACGAATTTTGGTTTCAAACAAGTGTCTACACAATTTTAAACCGCCGGTGGAGACCGATGTGGAGAGCTTGTTTAAAACAGTGTGGCCCGCCTTTTATACTCATGAATTGTTTCTTGAATAATCGGGTAAAACTTCATTTTAAATAATTGTTGATTTAATATTCAGTTTTACGTCATTTTTCAAGAAACGGTTAATAAACTAACGAACCCGTCTTTGAGTTAAAAAATCATAGTGTTATTCAAAATTACCATAACGCCTTTTTTTTATTTCCACAACAATTGTTAATAATTATGTTAGGAACGAAATTTGATAAAATATTTAATTTAAAAAAAACTGCATGTCAGAGACGGACAAATTTTTAGTATTTTGCTGGAGGGAGACCGGAGATAGAATTAATATTTTCTAAAATGCATCAAACTTAGTTAGTTCACACATTGTTCGCCATTCTAAGTCTGTAAATCGGTTAAGTGTTATGACTTCAAATTTTCTAAGAATGATGAACCTGATCATAACAACCCTCTATAATTACTAAGCTGAACTACTTCGACCATCTCTTAAATGTGCTAAATTCACCCTTTACCCGCGGTGCTAGATCCTGCGTATCCAGTATTTTTTTTTTAATCATGAGAAGCCAAAATAAACAAGTTACTTTATAGCTATAAAAAGTGGTTTAAACTTGACCTCTACATAATGAATAAAAATTAAATAAAACAATGTTTTTTAACTACTACCACTTTTGTCTTTATTTCGACAGCGACCGGTTTCGCCAGGCTCGCTGGCATCGACAGACTGTCTGATCGACAGATGACGACGATTTCTGACGAAACGGGTCGCTTTCAAAATAAAGACAAAAGTGGAAGTAGTTAAAAACATTGTTTTATTTAATTATTATTTAATATGAACTTCCATCAAGAGATTTCAGTAAAATCATTTGTATATAATGAAGTTCAATCGTATTAAACATAATTCCACAGTTTTTTTTACAAATATATTAAATATTTTTCATTTTACAAATCATGAAATATTTCTGAACTTACCTTTGAGCCAAAGATGCTGGACCATTTTTGCAGTTTCAATGCGAGGGGAGTCCGTGGGTCGTGGAAAGACTTCGAACTGTTGCTCACAGGGCTGCAAAGTTTTCCAGACTCCGAAGATTTCACCTAATAAAATAAAAGTTTTTAATGATAAAAATAGATAACCGAGTGAAAACTATAATTATTTAACAAAAAAATATAATGTAAACTTACCCCGAACGAAGATTTTCTGAAAATGTTTCTTTGTTTCCGAGTTTCTGAAACAGAAATGTTTTAAAGTAAATATTTTGTAATAGTATTTTGTAAATATCTTATAAAAAGATCTTCTGCTTAATGCTTAAATCTAATCTTCATAGATGGCGCTGGTCTGTAAATTGAAACTGACATGTGAATTGTGGTGTTGGATATTCACATATATACAACTTTCAAAAATTTGTCAGACATGGTGGTCATAAGGAGGTGGAATGGGAAATTTTGTATTACATAAAGCGTGCGCTTAACCCAACCAATGACAGGTCATAAGTCCTGTAAACACCTCGATCACCATATTCAGTTTCCAATTTGCATCTTTGTCTCTATTGAGATAAAATTAATCCTTAAATATTTTGTATTTTAACTTTTGTAGAAACTTGCATTTCAACATACACGGCCTCGAGCTTTTAAGTAAATTGAAATACTTCCTTGCTTGGTACAAGACGCACCATGCACCAAGTATTCTATTGTACTAGCTACCACATATATACCACATACGTCATAGTAAAAAGCTTAATCTTATTGATCTTCGATGTATTTCATCAAAAAACCTAATCACTTAATAGAAAGGTCGTCAAAAGAATAATATACATGACTTCGTTCCTATATTCACAACGCTTTGGAGATGTCATAAATTTTGATTTATTTATCGTTTTATTCTTATTAGACAACAACAATAACAAACCATCACGCCGTTTCCCCCCAGGGGTAGGCAGAGAGAATGGACCGCCACACTACTCTATCCTGGCAAACCTCTCTATCTTCCTCCACATTCATACAACGAGTCATACACGCACGTCGATTCCTCCGACTTTTAACATGACCAACCTTTAAAATTTGATTAATTTGGTCATGCCATGTTTTCTTCGGTCTGCTTCGACTTCGTAACCCATTTACATTATTAACGTATACTTTCTTAACCATTCTTTCTCCATCCATGCGTTCCATATGTCCGAACCAACGCAGCGATCCTTTCATAATTTTGTTCATAATACCTTCTTCCGCTCTACATTCCTTTCTTATATCAGCATTTGAGATTCTGTCGTATATCGTTCTATCACACATTCGTCTTAGGGACCTCATCTCTACCGCATTTTTTCTACTCTCATCCTTCTTCTGCCAGTTCCAAGCTTCGCTTCCATACATAAGGGTTGGGACCAGAACTCCATTGTGAACGGCCGTTTTCGCTTTCATTGATAAATTTTTGTTTCCAATAACTATTTTTAAAGCTCCATTCACTTTGTTACCCGCACCAACCTTTCTTTCGACGTCACTGTCCGTTCGGGCATCTGCTGTAAACATGCTACCTAAATACACAAATTCCCTCACCTGATCCAAGTTCTCTTCGTTCACACTTATATTACAAACTGTCATTTGCTCTTCCCTTTCGAAAACCATCACCTTTGACTTTCCGACATTCATCA
This sequence comes from Lepidostoma basale, assembly GCA_022606425.2. Taxonomy (NCBI): domain Eukaryota; kingdom Metazoa; phylum Arthropoda; class Insecta; order Trichoptera; family Lepidostomatidae; genus Lepidostoma; species Lepidostoma basale. The sequence goes on from JAHDVF020001294.1 coordinate 17,418, forward strand.
TTAAATCATTTGACTTGCATACCTCATACATTCTCGACACCAAGACTTGTAATTCGTCCGCACTATCCGCAACGAGAACGGCATCGTTCGCGTAAAGCAGACAGTTTACAGACAGATCACTCATCTTAGCACCTTATTAGCTTTTGTTAAAATAAAATAAAATATGTAATATTGAACAAATTGAAATCCAAAGCATTAACACTGTTTAATTCCATAGTAAAACAATTAAGAAATTGAAAATAACTTAGTTTAAAATCCACTAAATATTAAAAAAAAACACGACATGTTTCGGAGGATACCTCCCCTCCACCTTCAGGTGTAAATATATTATTATAACTAAACAAAAAAAGACTAATATAAAAAACTCATTTAAAAATCGATACAATGATTTAAATTTACAAAATAAACCTGGGCTAATTGTTATAAGTACTAATAATTAGCCCAGGTTTATTTTAATTTTTAATTCTTGTATCGAATTTTAAATGGGTTTCTTATTATAGACTTTCTTTGTGTAGTTTATTATTAATTTACACCTGAAAATGGAGGTATCCTCCGAAACATGTGGTGTTTTTTTTTTATTATTTTGTCGATTTTAAACAAAGCTATTTTCAACTTCTTAAGTGAATTATGAGTTTTTTTTTTCTTGAACAATCTGAAAAAAACTCGATATCAAATAATTAAAATTAATAAAACGCATGTTTTCTAGAAGTTTTATTATATTTTTTCAATGACATGTTTTACCTGTATAAGCCATTAACGAATGTAATTTTTGATACAATATTACATTATTAATGAAACATGTAATATTATCATCATATAATATATGTTTAAATCATATTGTTTTAACTTGTTTTATTTATTTACTAACACAAACAAACGAACAAACGTTCGAGCCGTTTCTAAGCAGGGGTAGGCAGCTATAATAGAAAGCAGCAGGGGTAGGCAACGCGTTAGAGTTTGAGTACTCTAGTAAAGATAATCCTGGTATTACCAGAGTACTGCGCCATAAAAAAGACGTCTTCAGAGGATGGAACTTCAACCAAGGTGATTTTCTGAAGCCATACCAGCTAATGAGTCAACTTGACTGGAGCTACCTGTACAGCTTGACCACCGTAAATGATGCCCTGCAACATCTTTACAGTATTATTTATGATTTGTTTGACTTGTGTTTTCCCAGAAAACGCATGAGCAATGGTGGGCGGAGATATCAGAGGTGGTTTTCCAGGGAAGTCATCACGGACATTGAGACGAAACATGCACATCATGTGAAGTGGAAGGCTACTGGCTCTCGGAGTGAGAACGAGTTATTCAGTCTGTACCACTCGGTGGTGAAACGCAATGTTCGATCAGCCTTTCGAGCATATGTGAGCACCATTGAGGGAAATCTTATGGATGACCCCGGATCCTTCTGGAACTATGTGAAAAGTTTACGAAAGGATGGTGGCATCCTTAACACTATGATGCATGGGGATAGAGAGGTTGAGGGTATAGATATAGCGAACGCATTCGCTAAGCACTTTCAATCTGTCTATAGCAATGTTCCTCCGCGGCTTAATTTCAATTCAGCGACTAATTTTAGTGCCAATTGCTGTGGTCATAGCTTTGCAATATCACACATAGATGCGAATGATATTAAATCCTCCATCAAAGCTATGAAAAATTCGCACTCGGTTGGTCCTGATTTTCTTCCCATCTACTTCTTAAAAGGCTGCTCTGAGCTCTTATTATCTCCGCTGTATTTTCTATTTAACCTGTCGTTAAGTACAAATACTTTTTCTGATCTCTGGAAAATTTCCAGGATCAGTCCTATTTTCAAGAGCGGCGCAAAAGAGTCAATCGAAAACTACAGACCTATAGTGATTCTGTCGGCTCCAGCTAAGCTATTTGAATCTATTTTGCACAAATTTATATCAATACCCATATTATAACAGAACAACATGGATTCAGGAAGGGGCGCTCTCCTGAAACTAAACTCATGGTATTCACAGAATACATAACAAGGGCCTTGGATAATGGTCACCAAGTTGAATGTTCATATAATGATTTCTCAAGGGCCTTTGATACTGTGAACCACGACATTCTAATAGCAAAACTATCTCAAATCGGATTCTCTTCTCAGTTGATTATGTTTTTTATTAGTTACCTCGAGGGGAGAAAGCAATTCGTCTCATAAGGAATTTTTCAATCGGAACCTTTTCTTGTCAATTCAGGGGTACCACAAGGTTCAAACCTAGGGCCACTCCTCTTCACCATCTTCATAAATGATATTGCGAAGGTGATAAACTTCTCGCGATTTCTTATATTTGCCGATGATCTGAAATTATTCCTAGAAAATAACAATCCCGACGACAGTCTTCGCCTCCAGTCTGACATTGATAATATTGTTAACTGGAGTCACAGTAATAAAATGTACTTCAATATCTCTAATTGCGCTATGCTATCGTTAACTAGAGCATTGAGAACTGTGTATTATAGATACACAATGAACAACCAGCAACTAACACACGTATCTACGATGAAGGGTCTTGGGATCATTTATGAGAGTAGGCTGACTTTTCGTGCACATATCGAGAGGATTCGTGACATTGCACTGAAGATGTTGGGCTTCATCATTCGGACCGAAAGAGTTTTCAGAAATCCCAATGTGCTCAGAGTCCTATACAACGCGTTGGTTCGGAGCAGACTCGAAAGTGGTTCTGTGATATGGAGTCCTCACGAGGCGAGATATTCCGTTATGCTGGAGAGAGTTCAGAAAAAAATTCTGAGGTATCTCTACATGAGGGAGTATGGTAGTTATCCGTGGCTCTATCCCACGGCATTTTTTTTAGGAATGATCGGAACCAATTCTTTACAGCTTCGAAGAGATGGGCATCTCATAACCCATTTCTTTAAATTAATCAGGGGATATTTCGAGAACTCGGACGTGCTAGAGGGTGTTGGTCTTTTTGTCCCTGATAGATTTCTCCGACAGCGACAGCACATATTGTTTTACCAACCGGCCACCAGAACCAATCTGCCTCTGGTGACACCGGTGGGAAGAGCAATTAGTCTGCTGAACGCGGTCTCCTCGGAGATCGACGTCTTTTATATTAGTGAAGGTACGTTCAGAAGACAAATACTCTTGACTTTAGAAAGTATGTTGTCTTCCTAATGTCGAACCATCTCTAATGCGTTCCTGATACTTTGTTGTATTTTTATAATATTTTACCTGTACTCAATAGATGCCTTAAACATTTTCATGTTTGTAATGTCTTTTGAGTTAATAAACTGATTTCTTTGATTTGATTTGATAATGTACCACCACACTACTCAATCCTGACACACCTCTCTAGCTTCCTCCGCATTCATACAACGTGTCATACAAGCAAGTCTGTTATTCCGACTTCTTACACGTCCAACCTTTTTTAATTAATTTGGTCATGTTTTCTTCGGTCAACCTTGACTCCGTACTCCATTTTCATCGTAAATGTATACTTTTCAAACCATTGTGCCAAATCCTTCCATGTGCTCCATTTGTCCAAACCAATGCAGCGATCCTGTCATAATTTTGTTCATAATACCTTTTCAGCTCTACATTATTTTCTCAGCACTTGAGATGCTGTCGTATATCGTTGTACCACACATACGTCTTAGGGACCTCATCTCTATCGCATTTATTCTGCTCTCACCTTTCTTCTGCCAGTTCCATGCTTTGCTTCCATTCATAAGGTTTAGGACCATAACTCCATTGCGAACGGCCATTTTCACCTGAATTAATCAATTATTTTTGCTATAACTATAATATTTATTTATTTACTATATGTCTTTTGTTAATACAAGAGTATTTTATTCAGTTCAAATAAAAAGATAAATTAAATTTATAAATCAGTAGTCAAAAGTAGTGACCAATAGCTTAATGTCGTCCTATGAGTAAAACGTTTTGATAATTGGTAGTCTGGGGTAGGTCTGTGAGCTTTGAGGTATTATGCGATGAAGTGAGGTGGGAGGATTTGTGGGTGTTGCCGGGGGGATATAAAATGGAGTCTCACTATCGGGGAGGTCAAAGGGATAGATCGGGGATATTGTGTGTTTATTTTGCTTTGTGAAACAAATTGCAAAACTCAAACAATAAGCTTATAAAGTACAACAGATGCTAGATCTGACTTTTTCGTTATATCTAATAAACATTAAGTTTATAACATAAATTATTATAATCACAATACATTTGAAGTTCTGGTCCCAACCCTAATGTATTGAAGCAAAGCATGAAACTGGCAGAAGAAGGATGAGAGCAGAATAAATGCGGTAGAGACGAGGTCCCTAAGACGTATGTATGGTAGAACGATATACGACAGAATCTCAAATGCTGATAAAATAAAGTAGAGCTGAAAAGGTATTATGAACAAAATTATGAAAGGATCGCTGCGTTGGTTCGGACATTTGGAACGCATGGACAGCTGGGAATCTACCTTACAGAAGGAAAACACTCTGGACAACAGACCACATAGGTCTACAATAAGAAAGAAGAAGAAGGAGAAGAAATGTTGTATGTTTTTACGGTACTTTATTGTGCATAAATTTTGATCATGATTACGCATAACTTTCATATTTCTTAAACGCTTCTGATAATTTATGAGAAAAAAAAAAAAAATTTAAGGTCTGTCTGTAGTCTGGTAAGTTAAACCGATTTTCATGTATTTTTTGGAGGGCGTTTTTTTGTAGGAAAATAAAAATGAAAAGTTTTGGAAAATTAGGATGTTTTCATTTACATATTAGGTCCTTACATATGAAATTGGCGTTTTGTAAGGGAGGAACATAAAGTTGATTTTTTTTAAATATAATATATTTATTTAATCAAAGTATGTACCATTGCTATCTATGCACTTTTGCCATCTCATAGGTAGTTCATCGATCCCTTTACTTAAAAAAACATTCGTACGGGAATCAATAAAATCTTTGAAGTCGGTTTGGACTGCCCCATCGGAGTTGAATTTTTTCCCTTGCAAGAAGTTATCCAAATTTCGAAAAAAAAATAGCAATCTGTTGGGGCAAGGTCCGGAGAGTACGGTGGATGTCTTAGACATTCCAATTGAAGCTCTTCTAATTTGGTAGCCGTCTGTTGTGCACTGTGTGGTCTAGCGTTATCATGAAGCAGCAGTGGCCTAGAGCGATTAACCAGCCTCGGTTGTTTAACAGCTAGCTTTTCCATCATGGTTTGCAGTTGCTGACAATAGACATCTGCCGTTATCGTCTGGCCAGATTTAAGAAAGCTGTAGTGAACGACACCAGCACTAGTCCACCAAACGCTCATAAGTAACTTTTTTGGAGTCAATTTTCGCTTGGGGCTTGGTTTGGCTGGTTCGGCAGGGTTCAGCCATTGCGATGAGCGCTTCCGATTATCATACAGGATCCATTTTTCATCGTAATGATTCGATTCAAAATCCCTTCATTATTGTGCCGGTTGAGTAATGCATCGCAGCAGTCAGCGCGCGTTTGTTGATTTGCTTCACTCAATTCGTGAGGTACCCACCTTTCAAGCTTTTTCACCTTCCCAATTTGCTTCAAGCGGATTAAAACAGTTTTATCACTAACACCGCAGCCTGCAGCTAACTCGGACGTGGTTTGCGATGGATCCGCTTCCACAATAGCCTTCAATTCTTCATTATCAACTTTGGTCTCCGGCCGTCCACGGGGCTTGTTCTGCAGGTCGAAATTTCCAGAACGAAAACGGTGGAACCAAAAACGCAGTGTGTTTTATTTTGCGGCACCGTCGCCATACACATCATTAATCCTTCGAGCCGTTTCTGCAGCACTGGTGCCACGGTGGAACTTGTACTCGTAAATACCGCGATATTTCAAGTATTTCATTTTGTAAACTGAGTGACGCAAAGAAAAAAAACAATTGAGGAGAAAACAAATGAATTATAATTTTCGAAACACAAATACTTGAGTAAATAGCTGTATAAATTTGAATTTTTCTTATTATTATTATTAATCGAAGTTGGCTTCTCGAAAAAAAAGCGCGCAGGTGGCCCGGTGATTTTGGCTATTGGTGTTATCTGAAATCAAAAACGCTTGAAATTTTTTAATCTAAAGACATTTCATTCTCGTCGGAACTACCGAGGCATTTTTTCACCCCTAACTTTTTATTTTACAACCCCTTCTTAGCCGACTTTTTTTTTTCAAAGTCCGCCATTTGGTTATTTATCCATTAAATTGAACTTCTGTAGTTTCGAAAAGAATGACATGTCTTTGGATTAAGATTTTTCAAGAATTTTTGATTTCAGATAAAATCACCTGGGCCACCCACGCGCTTTTTTTTCGAGGTGCCAACTTCGATTAAAAATAATAATAATAATAAACTATTAATTAAAAAAAAAAATTATATCTTTAATTTGTAAATAAAAACATCCTTAATTTCCAACACGATTCATTTTTTATTTTCCTATAAAACAACGCCCTCCAAAAAGACATGAAAATCGGCTTAAATTACCAGACTACTAACTTAAACCTCCCGACGATGAAGCTATGAATCCTTAGATTCAATCCGAAAACAAATCGAGAACTATCAACTCAAGAAAAAATAAGGAGTGTTCAATTTCATTAAAAAAAAACTGTACAGTTTGTTTAAGTTTTTGAAAATTTTATCTTAGATCCTAACAAAAGTCTATCTTTAATTTCATCATTCTTACTATATTTATATTAAGAAATAACATACGTTTTTATTTGAAACATAATGTATGCTCAATTATAGATTTAATTAAAATTCCAGTTGATGTATGTAAATACTCGTATAGTACTTAGAACAGAGAGGACATAGTACTGGAAGTACGCGTATTTGTTTTATTACAATACTTCTTTTAACATCAGGTGTCAATCTTTTAATTTTTCTGTATTTTATCACGAGCCATTTATAAATTTGATTGGTTTGATCAGTCCACGTTCGACTTGGTCTTCTTCGCTGTTACGTTTCTTTCATATTACAAAGTCCGCTTAATTTATTGTTATCCTTTCATATTTCAAAAAATCCGTTTTTTTTATTATGTTCATATCGAATTATGTTTATCTATTGGATAATGTTTTATTAAAAAATATACGTATTTTTCATTTTTAATATGTGCGATAAAATTATAAATATTTCCGAAAATTACTCCGTCATAAAATAGCCAATCAAACCCATTAAAAATATATCCCTCATCTCTTATAATACTCCACATGTATGAAAATATAAATATTATCTAACTAACGCTGTCTCTCCAAAGGAATAGGCAAAAAATTTATTTACTGGTATACTGCTCTCGCTTATCTTACATTCATATACTATGTCATACACAAACGTCGATTTCTTATATTTATTAAATGTTTAATTTGAAACACTTCTATAATTAAACTCACATAATTAATTCTAGCAGTGTTAAAATAACTAGCTCTAGCAAATTAAACAGTCAAAAATGTAGGAGTATCAGAATGTTTTCGCTTAAACAATGGATTGTCAAAAATAGAAATGTTTATTTCAACATTCTGATATTAATAGATAGATATTTTAGATTTTATTCTCGATTCTGCTTCATATTTTACCGATCGCCCGATAAATATCGAGTTAATCCTAGAGGTGGGAAGATTAGACTACCTACGCTGACGCAGAATATCTATCAAGAACCAATAAACCCCCCTTTTCTAATAACGAGACGCTAAGCAAAGGTCTTATCAAGGTTAGATGCAACGGTGTAATTATTGTAAAATTTATTATTTTTTAAGAAAAATTTCATTTTTAACCATGTTAAAAAATATAATTACAGATAACACATTAAATAATATTAATCCAATAATCGTTGGTCCTCACCAAAAAGAAGTACTTCTGTGCTTGGTGAGGGAAATCACTACATAAAAATATACATTCATATAATAAAAGAAAGTTTACAATACAAGGTTTACAATATAAGGTACTACATACTAACCAAAATAAAAACATAATATTGTTTGAAATATATATAATAAATTTAGGTATAAATTTTGTTTCATTTTAAATTGACTGAATTTTTTTTTTTAATTCCTCAGGAAGAAGGTTGTAATTCTTTATTCCCAGGTAAATGTGGCAATATGTTAACAAAATATTTCAGGAAATATTTTCTTAACATATAATGCTCTTCAATGTTCTTTATAATGTTTTTCCACAATACACATCACATTTGAAATAATCCACCGGTCTACAGTAGCATTTAAAAATTTTTTTTTTTTTTTAATCGCAATTGTCATAAATGGTGGAAACATCACGAATAACCAATACCATTAAACAAATCGTATAGCGAGAGGTACACGGCAAAAGGTATCAACTAACACATAGAAACGCTATGCGCGCTCATCCTAGAAACCAGACATTTTAGTTAGTTGGAGTGCCTAGTTGGAAGGGGTATAAAGGAGGATATTGAATCGGTGGGGGGGAGGGAGGCGGTGCAACGCAGGGATGGAGCAGGGATGGAGCAGGGATTCAGTTGAAAGTCGTCATACAAGCTGGTCGGGTGATAGATTCGCTCCGATGAAATATTTATTTGAATTTGAATCAACACTTTTTATACAAATAAGTGATCAAAGTTATTAAAGTGTTTTAAAAAGTGATTTTTGGATGAGTCCTGCCTTTAATATAACTAAAACTTATAATACATTCAATAGAATGCCGCGAAACGTCATGCTAATTACCAAGTGGTTCCAGGGCTGTGCAATCGTAAGGTAAGTTTAGTATTATTTTTTAATCGCACTTGGTTTTTTGATCATTGTATATATGTTTAAATGTTTTTAGCATGCTAGATAATAATGACTCACTTATTTTATAAAAATATGTCATCAGCGGGAAATGGAAAATAATCTGATCTTTGTGAAAATTTACACTCTTCGGAACTTCCTAATAATTTACACAAATATTTTATAATATTGTAATAAATATTTAAAATATGAAAATCATTTATTACATTAAAAAATCATTTGCGATTCTATTATAGAAAAACCAATCATCAAGAACATGTTTGATAAAGTAATTATTTTAAAATTAATATATGGTAGAATCTCTTGGAAATACGAATTTAATTTAAAAATAATAAATGGTTTATTTATCGTCTACTTACTAAAATAAATAAAAATATTATATTATTCAATCTATCAATAATTTTAATATCCATTACATTTAATGGATAATTAAAAATAAAATAACTTTATCATGCAAGTTTATTCTAAAATTGTAGGTCATCATTATGTGTTATAGATTGACATTTGAATTACTTTTAAATCTTATATTTATACAACACTTTTTTGCACTTTTCGTGAATTCATATTTACATTTTCAATTTATTCATTTTTTACAGTCAGGAAAAACGCGTAGAGTTCAAAAGATGTAAATTAAAAATTAAAAAAAGTGTTGTGAAAATATTAATTATTACCTTTCACAGGTGAAACATGTCATTCACATAATATATAATTAGACATAATAATAATAATAATTATAATAGTAATAATAATAATAATAATAATAATTATATTAATAATAATTATTATTTTTATTATTATTAGTAATAATATTAATAATAATAATGATAATATTAATAATAATAATAATAACATTAATAATAATTATTATTATTATTATAATAATAATTATTTATTATTTTTATTATTATTATTATTATAATAATAATAATTATATTATTTTTATTATTATTATTATTATTATAATAATTATATTATTATTTTTATTTTTATATTATTACAATAATAATTATATTAATATTATTATTATTATTACTATTATTATGATTATTATTAATATTATTATTTTTATTATTATTATTATTATAATTAGGCTAATTTGTATAGCGCCGTTTACGAAATATCTCAGCTCAAGGGCGCTTTCACAATGTTTTTAGTCATGAGAGCTGCATCACACACCAGTAATCAGATAACCGTTGCTTACATTTTATGCGATATTTGTTGAAAAGGTGTGTTTTTAGGTGAGGCTGTCGGATCGGAATAAATCTTCTAGAAAACATACGTTTTCACTCGTATTAATTATTAAATATGGAGTATAGCATCTTTGCACTAAACAATAAATAAATCATAGGAAATGATTATCTTATATTTACACTTATGTATGGAAGCGTAGTATGGAACTGGCAATAGAAGGATGAAAATATAATAAATGCAGTAGAAATGAGATTCTTAGACGAATGTGTAGAAAAACTGTGTATGATAAGTGTCGAATGAAATTATAAAAAGTGAATGCAGTGCGAAAGAAAGTGTTATAAACAAAGTAATGAAGGTAACGTTAAGATGGTTTGGACACATGGAAAGTATGAATGATAAAATAATATTAAAAATATATATATATATATATATATATGTTAACGATGTAAATGGAACTATAAAATCATCTCGGAGGCTATCCATCTTTATTTTCCCGATAATTATCTTGGACAGCGTCAGCACATATTGTTTTATCTCCCAGCACGCAGAACCAACCTGCCTCTGGTGATGCCGGTGGGGAGAGCAATTAAACTGCTGAACATGATCGCTTCGGAGATCGACGTGTTTTGTATTCGTGAAGGAACGTTCAGAAGACAAATACTCTTGACTTTGTAGAGTATCTTGTATCCCTAAAGTCGAACCATCTATCATGCGTTCCTGGTAATATATATTTATTATATTTTACCTGTTCTTAATAGATGCCTCAAACTATAACAATTGTTTTTAATATATTTTGAGAAAATAAGCTTGTTTGATTTGACTTGATTTTTAGAAAAAGAGGAAGACCGAGAAAAACATGTCACGATCGAATAAATCAAACATTGAATGTCGGCCACGTGAAGAGTCGGATAAATCGACGTTCGTGCATGACATGAATGTTGAGAAAACGAGAGATGTTTATAAGGAAAAAAAAGTGTGGCATCCATTACTTCGCCTACCCCTTCGGAGAGTTAATTAATTAATTAATTCAAATAGGCACACGATTATTGAATGTTGAGAAAACGAGAGATGTTTGTCAGGAAAATAAGTGTGGTTATCCATTATTTTGCCCACCCCTTCGGGGAATCAATTATTTGAATTCAAATGGACATATGATTTTTGAATGTTGAGAAAACGAGAGATGTTTGTCAGGAAAAAAAAGTGTGGTTATCCATTATTTCGCCTACCCCTTCGGGGAGTTAATTAATTAATTAATTCAAATAGACATATGATTTTTGAATTTTGAGAAAACGAGAGATGTTTGTCAGGAAAAAAAAGGTGGTTATCCATTTTTTCGCCTGCCTTCGGGGAGTTAATTATTTAATTGATTCAAATGGACATATGATTTTTGAATGTTTAGAAAACGAGAGATGTTTTTCCGGATAAAAGTGTGGTTATCCAGTATTTCGCCTACCCCTTCGGGGAGTTAATTAATAAATTAATTTAAATAGACATATGATTTTTGAATGATGAGAAAACGAGAGATGTTTAACAGGAAAAAAAAGGTGTGCTAATCCATTATTTTTGCCTACCCCTTCGGAGAATTAATTAATTAATTAATTCAAATAGACATCTAGCTTAATTAATGAAAATTTGTTTAATGCAAACTTAAATCTTAATGCAATTAGAGAAAAATTTCGCGCCGGGAAAGCGCTGTAATATTGTGGCAGCCCTGCTCACCATTGCGGAAGGTGTTTGACAAACAAGTTTATTCAGAGACAAGGAGTACCCGGATCGAGGGTTGTTAATCTTCGCATTTTGCTCAGTACAAATAAAAAAATATAATCTTTCTATGAAACCCTGTAATATAAAATGGGTTTTTATTGGGGTTGTGCGGGAAAAAATCTAAGGGAACACGAATTGTACACCTTATTTTGTTAGATTAATTTTAATAATTATGACGAATAAAAACGTTAGTTTTATATAAGTTTAATTATATATATATATATATATATATATATATATATATATATATATATATATATATATATATATATATATATATATATATATATATATATATAGTATGTAATGTATATGTATATGTATGTATATATGTATATGTAATATGTATGTATATGTATATGTGTATGTATATAATAATATGTGTATGTATTAATATGTAATATAGATAATAATATGTATGTGTAATAATAATATGTATATATGTATGTATGTATATGTATGTAATATATGTAATAATAATATATATATGTAATATGTATATGTATGTAATATATGTAATATATATGTATATGTGTATGTGTATATGTATGTTATATATGTATGTATATTAATAATAATAATATATATATATATATATGTATATATATGTAATAATATATATATGTAATATATATGTATATATATATATATAATAATATATATAATATATGCACATATATATATATATATATATATATATATATATATATATATATATATATATATATATATATATATATATATATATATATATATATATATCTCTTTCTCTCTCTCTATATATATATATATATATATATATATATATATATATATATATATATATATATATATATATATATATATATATATATATATATATATATATATATATATATATATATATATATATATATATATATATTCTTATATAAATACATATATATATATATATATTCTTATATAAATACATATATAATATATAATTTGTTTATATAATGGTTAAAAAAAATTATATGTTAATGATGTAAATAGAAATAGAGGAACCGAGGAAAACGTGGCACGATCAAATAAATCAAATATTGAATATCGGCCATGTGATGAGGCAGAGAAATCGACGCGCGTGCATAACACGATGTATGAATGTTGAGGAGGCGAGAGAAATATGTCAGGAAAGAAAAGTATGGCAGTCCATTCTTTCTGCCTATCCCTTGGGAGTCGGCGTGATGTTTAGTTAGTTTGTTTATATATTTTTAATGTGGGTTTGAAGGGGATTTCCGTAAGTGTGTCAGAATCACGAGTAACTTATTTGTGTGCAGTATGCGTCATATTACATTCTGGTACATTGCACATCGCCCCCTGGCGTATCACCCTCCAGATTTAATTGTGTTTTCTCGGTACTAACCTTGCAGTATTACGTGCCGGCCTCCCAGCTGCCCCACGTCCACACACTCTAATTGAAGATACTGGGACGATCCGTCCACCCGGATAGAAAAATCGGAAGGCACGATATTATGCTTCAATTTTTCACCTTCGAGGGCCAAGCTCGTTGCATCTCTGAAAGACATAAATATGTTATAGATTTCTAAATATTAAAAAATACGTATTTTGGAAAAGTGGTTCTAATAACAAATATGGGCAATTTATTTTTTATTATTTAGAAATTATCAAAAATAAAACGATTTTTAGGAGCTTCTTTCACTTTTGTGCTTATTTCGAATGCGATCGGTTGTGCCAAGTTCTGACTTTTGATAAAACTTTTTAAAACATTAGTTAACAACAGTGTCACAAGTCCGTCGATGCCAGCGAACGTAGAGAAACCGATCACTGATGATATAAATACAAAACTAGTTGTAGTTCTTAATAAGCAATTTTTTTAAACATTCCATCTCATATCCCTGTATGCTGAGTCTGTATGTTATAATAGTTAATACGCATACTAACCCCACACTCCGCCTTATTAATTATTGTAATAACTGATTTCAGACTACTCACTTTAGCGAAATGTTTCCAATTGCAGGTATAAATATGGAATTTGGTATAACTCTCTTGAGTTCGGGTGACTTCTCATCGATCGAAACGGAATACTCAAAACTGGATGGAAGCGATAGACGGAAGTAATCTCGAGATGAGCCCTGTTGAATAAAAAGTCATATTTAAAATTAAAATTAAATATTAAATTACATAAAACAGTAAATCGGAAAAAAAACGAATGCCATAGATAATCTTTATGCTCATTTGATTATTTTATCAAAGCCCCAAAAACGGTATAAAAATAAATTTTATTTTATACTTTTTTTTGGGCATATGATATGTGTAATAATGACGATTTTTTATATAACTTAAACATATATTTTATCCTCTTAAGTTTATTTTTTCTTGATACGATTCGAAGGTTTTACCTTCATGATCGGGAGAACGATTTAATATTACTTAATATCGAGTAAAATAATCTAAAAAGTCGGAAAAACAATGAAAAATAATTCATAAAGAAAATTCGTTATCCTTATCCAAAGTATAAAAAAATGTACAATATATATAAGAATGGTTAAAAATATTTAAAATAAAGAAATGCATAGTCAAGTTTTAGAAGTCCTGATTATGATACTATAGTACGTTGAATTTATTCATCGGCTATTTGGAGGACTGAAATTCAAAGCTTAATTTTAATACGACACAGAGTGATGTGTAGTCTCCAATCAGGTAATGGCGATCCTTGCCACAAGGGCTTGGAAGTAATTTTTATTTTTAGTGTAGCAAACGTTTAGTAATGAAATGGTTACACAGATTTAGCATGTCCTATTTTTGTTCCCGGGAAATTATAGGCAGACACAGCAAATAATAAAAAGGTCGGATCATATCTCTTTGTCTCTTATTGCACTGAGTCGTGATGTGAAATATCCCAGCGATGAGTGGTCATGTTTTAACTGGGTTGGGGGTTGCAATCCATTGGGCAGGTGAGGACACTACCTCCACAGGGTGGGGTGGGATTCCAGCCAGTAGTGTATTGGGATCAATAATGCCCGGGTGCACCGTGATTCAATATTCGAGAGAGGATGAAGGGAGAAGCATTTCACCCTCCCCGAGTCTGGTACTGGTATGTTTCCGCGTTTATGGAGGTACTTGTTAGTATACAGGCTTTATAAATTTATGTATATCTAATCGCAGGAAATATACCTCGCAAGCGCGTTAAAGGGGAAGTTTCGTCTATTTAGTGCATACATTACAATTATCGCACTCACTCATAATGTGGATAAAAGGTTAATCTTATATATTTCGTGTCCTGGACATCTATTTTCAATTGAATTAAAACATTATATTTTAAAATTTCTTCTAGATATTTTGGGGTCAATTTTATTTTACAAACAACAATTTTGTTTCATATTTCAGCAGGACTTGAATCACTGTGAGTAGCTCACACCTAATCACAACACATATGACACAACCTTAAAACAGTTTTTCTGACTTAGCTTGCCCTTTTATGACTGCTAATCGAGTAGCTTAAATCGTTTGAATGTTTTGATTTTCAATAAATAATTTTAAAATGTTTAAAAAAAATTATAACATCATATACGAGTATATGTAATTATTAATATGGTATAATATAATTTTAAAAAAAAATTGTGCAAACTCAAAATATGAACTCAATTTGTTTTCAAAATAATTACATAATCTTTCATATTTTTTTAATATTAGGAAGATCATTGTCCTTATGTTAATATTAATAACCTGGATGAATAAAAAAAATTATGAATTTTAGTCTCAATTATTGTCTATTGATCCATAAAAAATAATTTAAGTAATGTATATTTTAAATAATGGACGTACTTTTTAAATCTGTTCCGTAAAATCCACCTCGACTCTGCTTGGGCATTTCTGATATACGCTTCCAATATTTTGAAAAACAATTTAGCCTGAATCCTTTAAAGGATTGTTTTGGGTAAAATATCCAACGTTTCAATAATCCTCTTATTGCTGTTATACTGTGCTCGGTTTATATACTGCATCCACGTGGGTACATGTCAAGTGACCCTTTTGGTATCACATATGCGAGCGGGAGGTATCTCACTCTGATTCCTAACAATACGGCTTACTAAAAGCTCAGATTAAATCGGCATTGATGTTATAATTGCAAACAATACATTAAATTTCGCACAAACGCTCAAAGTTCTTAGCAATTTAACATTAATATCTACGAAGTAATTACAATTTTTAATATTCCGTGACGTCATCAATCTCCGGTCACTTGTCAACCTTTTAATGTAGGACTGCAATTATTTTTCAAGCTTCTATCCAGATTTTATAAAGTTATTATAATATAATATTATTTGTTTGAGATTAACCAACAGAAAACATGTATGGCATTCAATTTTATTATATACTATGAAAAATGCTTGTAAAATAATGAAGACTTTGTTATTTTAAGCAGTCTAGAAAGATTAATGTTAGCATTCGTAGCTTCTAAAAAACAAAATTTACAAAATCGAATTTCTCTGTTTTTACGAGTACAAACAATATCGTGAACTGAACTTTCAAAGGGGGGGATAGGGAGAGAAATAGACGCACCTGTTAGATTGTCAACAATCTTTCTTTCAGGGAAATGTAATAAATGAATTTTGTTTTGAGAGCTGATACCAAAGTTTGTTATATCTATATTAACAAATTTGGGCTTTATAAGCGCCTATTGTAGCCTTCGTAAATTGTAAATGCATGGAATTATTAATCGAAAATATCGATGCACGTATTTTGACGACAGAAGCCACGCATTTCCCGCAGTCGATAGGATTGCTAATCATCACGATTTGCATCCCAAATATGATTTTGTGAATAACCATGATGGACTCTAGATAACCAGGCAATTAACAAGCCGTGTTCCCTAACCGCACGTATGTAATAAGGTTGGCTGATGTGACTCCGCCTCTCCTATCCTGATTAACATCTCATATTACATATTAATTGATGCAATTTCCATTAGTATGGAAAATATCAAACCTGTCAAGTTGTATTGAGCCCATAGATACCTATACCACTCTGGTTAGCCACAGATCAATATTCCACGGACAAAGATTTGTTTGGATAGAATATTTTCAAAATGGAAAAGGACAAATGTTTGTTTAGGCAGAATATTTTCAAATTGAAATCATGACCTACTTAAGATCTTATTTGTGGATTAAAGTTTATATTGACAAAAAATGTTTGGAATGAAGTAAAAAATTCGAATTAATATTAATTTTTTTCTGTGTTTAGAGAGTGTAATAGTTGTAACAAGGCATTATTTTTTGCTGTCAAAACAATTATGGCACCTAAACGACAAGCCATTGGTCGATCTATGAGCTTATGAAACACTCAAGCGACGCGACGGGAAGTGAGACTGGAAACCAATCGAGTTCGAACCGATTGAACCCGTTCGTCTGAGACAGATGAGCAACGGAAAGCATGACTTCGTAAATTTGTTGTTAGTAATCTTGGCATTTAAATGACATTATCTTCTTCTTTTTTATATTTCAAAGCTCATACCCTAAGCGTTCACGCATCGTTTATTCGATAGAGTTGAAACTGTGTACAGTTGTTGTCGGTAATCTTGGCGTTCAAATGACAGTATCTAATTCTTATTTGTTATGTTTGTACGTTTGTTCCCTGTGCATTCGCATAACGGTGGTGCGCCCGGCGGCATAAGAAAAACGTTCCTTTGCTCTCAAATTGGAATTGCTTTGGCTCTACTGCTATCAGGTATTGCGGCTACATTATTGGATGGTGGACGAACAGCGCATTTTGCGCTCGAATAGCCATTGACTTAACAGTTTGCCGAAGCCTAAACGTGTACTATTTTCGTAGTTTTTGGAAATGAAAAAGTGCTACAAACGTGTAAATGCACTGTTTAGGATGAATAGACCAGGCTACATTAAAAATTCTCGAAGTGCTTGATCAAACTCTTCAAGATTTGTGAGCGAATGCAGAATTATTCAATGTAACTCTCATTTTATTAGCACATGACTTCTGACAGGGTCTACCAGTTATACCAAAATCAACACCACCTGATGAACTCAAATAACCGCAAATTGCCAAAATCGCTTTGAGAATGTGCTATTTTGGCAGCAAAAAACCCCTACTACTCAATCCACGAATAAATTGCAGGTGTATCTGACAACAAATCATTTGACAGCATTTTAAACGCGGATGAGATTTTAAATTATCCAATTGAGTTTAAAATTCTTTATATTTTCCTGATGTCTCACCTCACAAATTATCACTGAAAATCAGTGAACCAATAATTGTCTTCTTCGCAACATTAATCAATCGCAATTATTTAATGGAACTAAGCTCGCTGGCGAAAAAGTGATTCCAAACGTCATCAACGCTAGGATTCTTAACCCTGATTCAAAAGGAAAAGATGTATTGTTTTCACGAAATTTCATGCCATTTGATTTCAAACGATTACAGTTTCCCATTCTCCTTGCCCTCGCAATTACCATCTACAAGGCATAAGGTCAATCGCTTCAAGTCTGTGGATTGAATCGGGAAAATTCACGGGGACAGCCGAAAAAAATACAGAGTAGGTAATACTAAAAAAAAATATACTTTAAAGCACTTGAATGAACTTTTTTAAATTAGAAAAACCAGACATTTACTTATTTTGTATATGCAAATATGTATGCTTTGTGTATGTATCTACTTTAAATAAATACCAAAAATAATTTAAAAGAGGCATTGCAACGCATGCCGGGTATTAGCTAGTATTTCATAAATTTTGTGAAAAAACTTTTTTTTTCTTTCTATTTTTTAGTAGGTATATTTTATCAAAAGTTTAACTTCATTGTTTTTATCGTTGCAAAATTCCGAGAAAATATACTCAAAAGTAAAAAAAATAAAGTTATAATTCACAAAAAATTCGTTATTAAGGAATTTGCAGCATTAACGCCTTGTATTTAATAATGCTTACTTTGTCATCTAAAACGTATATTTTAAATAAATGTCTTACATACCCAAACTATACAATAGCTTTTTAAACTATAAATGATAAAGCAAGAATAATTAAAGTAATTAATGATAAAGCTGGACTAATTATCTGATTTTGGTTTATTTGACAATATTCATAACGGCATTTGGGAGGGGTGGTTAGTTATAGGGCGGTTGCGTGGATACCGGTGAGGTTTTGGGCGGATGGGAAATGGTGGAGAACAGTGGGTGTATTACTAGGTTCATGGCTGCTTTGTGAGTATCTATGTGAGTTGGCGAGATGGAGTTCTATTCAATTAATACCGGTGAATGATAGAGCGACCAAACTGCAGCGAACGGTTTTACAAAGGGCTTTGAAATCAAAGTGAATAATAATCGAACAAATATTGGATAAACTAATTTTAAATATAATACAATATACAGTTAAAATTTTAGGTCTAATAATTAATGTTTGATATAATAAATGTATTTTTAAATAATTTTTTTGCCTTAGTCCTTTTATAATAATCCAGTATTAAATAAACTGTAAACAAGTCAATTTTGAACTTTAGGATGCACCTAATTTGTGGTGTGGCATTATTAAATAAAATAATAATACACTTTTAATATTTGCATCTAAACTACTTTATTTGGTAACACAAACCGGTTTCACTCCCGCCGGAGATTCGTGGGGGTGAGAGAGTAAACAACTTTTACTAACTTTTATTGTTAAGGGTAGATTAATGTTAAAGCCCTTTACAATAATCTACTTTTAGTCAATAATCAAACTATCGTTCTCCATTGAAATTCATTTAAAATATTCATAAAAAAAATTTTTACTCCTCTGTCCGCCACTAAAATCTGAATTATTATAGAAATTCTCCATATTTTTTTCTTAATGAGCATGAATTACCGTTCTCACATTCTATTCGTCCTTGCGCACACTTTCTCCTATCACTCTTTCTCCCCTCAGTTATGTATTTCTTTCTTCATATGTTGTTCTCTGATTTTGAATTTAGTTTACTCTCTCACCCTGACGAAGCTCCGGCGGGAGCGAAACCGGTTTGTGTTACCAGATCTAAATGTGTACTATTATTTAATTTAGATTAATTTAAATTGAGCTTATTCTTTAGTTACTGTTAATATTCTTATTAAAACTCTGATTCATTAAAAGCATTGTGTATACGTTTTACAGAAACCTTGACTGCTTTCACTTGGACACCTTCTAGATACACTTTTTCCTTAACCCTTAACATACCGTGTTCAAAACAAAACGCTCGCACCTATGTGGTCAATTCAGTTTACCGCTAACTTTATCTAAATATCAAGCATATGACTCGATGAATCAAAATTTAATTTGTGTCATCTTGTAGGGAATTTCATTAGGAATAGATCGATATCTATAACATACATAGATTATTTGAAAAACATATCATTATTAATTTTTTTCTGGAACCATGCGATTTCTGATATGGAATGCGTCACAGCATACGAGCGACTGACACCAAGTATAAACTTGTCTTCCCCGCCGCGCCGCGCCGCGGCCGGCGGGGCGAGACAAAGGCACCTAGGCAAAATGTTTAGTACGTTCAAGACAACGAGTACGTATTAATATTTGTCCCTTTTGGTAAAGTGTTAATATTTTCACAGTTCTGATATTATTAAGTTGCGTGCTGCGTTTCCGTCCACAGTCGGTATTATTACGTACCTATTGAAAAGGCCAAAGATATAATTTATAATACGTTCAAAAACAGCGAGTAAGTATTTGTCACTTTTGATAAAGTTGTAAATATTAGCAAAACAAATTCTACCTTAACACGAATGAAGGTGAGGGCAGTCTTAGAAAATATTTTTTTTGGGATGAAGGAAGTAATTTTTGCTTTTTTTTTTATTACGAAATATTGAGAACACTTCAATGGAGGATTACAATTTTTTTTATAATATTAGGGTCCATAGGTTTTAAGAAAATCAACTTTAAATTGGCAGTGGAAACTCAATTGACCACATGGCAACGCGACGGTTAAACCAAAGGGTTATTAAAATATTCACCCTTTTAAGCTTTCAAATACGTACCTGGCTGTTTGTGTGCTTTAACCTTGCGCTGTTTCGTCTTACAAATGCAGACTTTCCTCTGGTAGCTCCGGGCTTGTAAGGTAACCCAACTGTTGAATAAAACAGATACAGAAAATTAAATTAAATTAAATAACAGTATTTTATTTAGAAATACAAAGATTCTAAATTACACAAATAAAATGATAAATAATAATAAGTCTATAAAAATAAATTATTATAAGGTTTTTAACTAACTAACCATCACGCCGTTTCTCTGGAGGGGTAGACTGAGAGGATGGACCACCAAACTGTTCTATCCTGACATAGCTCTCGCGCATTTTCTTAATTCACACACCGTGACGCGCACGCTCGTAAATTATTCAATCTTCGAATATGGCCGCCTTTCGGTATTTGATTTGATTTTTTTTTTAAAAGACTAACATCAAGGATTTATATCAATGATATTAGAATTTATTTTAAAATTTTCAATGTGAGCAGAAAATAGATCATTATTATGAAGAAGGAATCTGGTCGTGTCCAGGCTTGAACCCATGTCCCCTGAATCAGGAGCCAAGCGTTCAATCCCCTAGACCACCAACCGGTTAATTTGGTCATGCCATGTCTTCTTTGGCCTTCCTTGACTTATTTATCCATTCACACCATTTGTATATATCTTTTTGACCATTCTCCCCTCATCCATGCGTTCCATATTCTCAAACCATCTTAGCGATCCTATTTTAATATTATTTATTCATTATGCATTCATCCGCCTTATATTCCTTTCTTAAGTCATTGGATATCATAACATACATTGTTTTCTGCACATTCTTCTAAGTGATCTCATTTATACGGCATTGGTCCTACTTTCATCCTTCTTTTGCCAATTTGAAGCTTCACTTACACCGTACATAAGGATCGGCACTAGAACCCCATTGTGCACTACCATATTTGCTTAAGTAGATATTTTTCTATTTGACGGGATGTTTTTGGGTGCATCATTTATTTTGTTTCCAGCACCAACCCTTCTATCAATATCTTCCTCCATTCTATGAGAGGACGCTGGTTGGTTAATTATTTTACTAGATGCGATTTGGGTTTTATTTTTCATAACAAAAAATGTTGATGACTTCCATGCAGAAAATAACTCTTCTTCTTCTTTAAGTGCCCTGTCGGGTCCCCCCAACGTTGGCGATCACCTCGGCGAACCTGTCCGTGTCAGTAAACAGCTCCTCCACACTTTGGATACCGTTCCACTCCCTTACGTTTCGCAGCCAGAACATTTGTCTCCTTCCGTGCCATCGGCGTCCCTCAACTTTCCCCTCCAATATCAGTTGGTGAAGGTAGTATTTTTCCCCACGCAGTATTTGACCCAGATGTGAGATCTTTCGCACCTTGATAGTTGATAACAAATTCCTGTCAACTCTAGCTCGCCTCAGAACTTCGGTATTGGCAACCATGTCTGTCCAGGAAACTCTGAGCATTCGGCGATGGAGCCACATTTTAAATGCTTCCAGTCTGTTCATTGAGTTAACTCTAAATGTATTAAATTTATTAATTATTACAATGTTCAATATTTTTTTATTAACACTAAGATCGGTCATCAGAAATCACTCTATCTGTAATCGCTACGCGATATTTTCTTCGTCAACACATTTTGAATGTCTCTTTAAAACGATGTTTTCTAATAAACCAAATCAATTTGGTTCATTATAACAGTTACTTATATCAGAAACTTCCTCGAATATCAAAGAATCAATGAACACACTGCCACACTTTTCCTTTCTGACATCCTTCTCTCGCTTTCTCAACCACGTGTGTCCAAACCAACTTAATGTTCCTTTCATTATTCAGTTCATCACATTTTCATTCACTTCTTATATTTTCATTCGACACTCTATTATACACAGATTTTCCACGCATTTGTCATTTCTACTGCATTTAATCTACTTTAATTATTATTTTACCAGGCTAGCTTCTAGCATAGCACCATTGTGCACTGCCATTTTTTTGGATAAGCTTTTGTTTTCGATGAAAACTTTAAGTGCACCATTCACTTTATTATCTGCCCCAACCCTTATTTTAATATCCCTTTCCACTCGCCCATCCTTTGTAGACATAATACCTAGTATACAAACTCATCTACTTGTTATAGAAATATATATACTGAAGCACAGACGGCAGTGCACAATGGAGCTTAGTGCCGACGTATGGAAGTGAAGCTCGGACATTTGATATTGGACGATGAGCAGAAGAAGGATGAAAGTAGAATAAATGCCGTAGAAATGAGGTAACTAAAAAATATGTGCTAAAAAATAATGTATGATAGAATATCAAATGATAAAGGAATGTAAGGCGGATGAATGCGTGATAAATATATTCAAGAAAGGGCCACTAAGATGGTTTGGATATATGGAACGAATGGATGAGGAAAGAATGGTGAAAAATAAATATACCAGTAGTGTGAATGAACAAATAAGTCGAGAAATGCCAAGGAAGACATAAAACAATCAAATTAATCAATTACTGAAAGGCGGCCATGTTCAAGGTAGGAACAATCGACGAGCGTGCATGTCACAATGTGTGAATGTAGAGGCGCGAGAGTTATGTCAGGATAGAACAATGTGGCGATCTATCCTATCTGCCTACTCCTCCGGAGAAACGGCGTGATGGTTAGTTTGTTAGTTATCTACCTACAGATATACAACATTGACTTGTCGTCATAATTTATTGTTTTTCGAAAATTATTACATTAGAATTTTTTTTTTTAAATAGACTAATACCAAGGATTTAAGTCAATGATATTAGAATTTATTTTACAATCTTCAATGTGAGCAGAAAATAGCTCATTATTATGAAGAAGGAATCTAGTCGTGTCCAGGCTTGAACCCATGTCCCCTGGAACGGGAGCCAAGCGTTATTTCCCCTAGACCACCACCCGATTATCACGTGTATATTATGATATTAAGCATACGAGTATGTAGTCATCTTTCCTTAAACCTCACGTGTGCTCTTCAATCACGAACCTATTTCATTACAGCCGCGAAATATAAACAATAGCTGGACCGTGTTCACTCACCCGTTAATCCGAGGGTTGTGCTGTAAGCGCTAGACCACCCTATCCCGCCGGGATGCGTTTCCATGATGTAGGATTACGATATATTGACAACAATCTTTCACACACGGTTGCAATTTTTCAATTTTTTTTTAAATTAATTAACAGGTTTCATTTATTGAAATTAAAAGTTCTTAATATTATTGTATTATTTGAAACCTAATTTATTTTTTATCTAAAGATCTGTATAAGTAAAACTCGTTACTTTTAATGTTACTATAAATTACAACGTGTTTCTGTGTATATTTTTATGGTTTTTTTATTCAGTAATGTTCTTAAATTACATTATTAATATTGGTAATTGAAATGTCTAGTATTTTGGTAAGCAAAATTTTAATTTTAAAGTATTATACTGTTTTTTATTTTCAATGCGTAACATTCTATACGATTTTTTTTATATAAATGAAAACTTTTTTTTGTAGTTATAATCATATCTCATCGGAATCACGTATTAAGCTTCCTGGGTTCAATTCCCATCGATGATTTTGGTATGTTGTACAATATTTGTGACAGTAAAAAAGAGATATATAAGCGAACTATCACATGTCATGAGTATGAATAAATTAGCTTTATGTACTCATTATATCGATTTGACTCGCGGTATAATGATATAAAGAGCTCTACAATAAAAAAATCCTAAATGGCAATAAAACAGAGTTTTTATTGACAACAATTCAGTAACTATATCATTTCTTCTTCTTCGGCCTTCATCACTGCTGGATATTGGTCTATTCCATTTTTCTCTACTCATCTATGTATTGTCCATTGCGCTTACAGGTCAACCCACCTATCTCACTCATTTTCTTTGTCCAATGCCTATAAAGTATTATTGTTGTCCATCTGGTACTGATTTTTTGTTCAGTAAATTGCCACTTCTATTTTGCTATTCGATCCATGATGTCCGGAACTTATGTTCAATGTCTTATTTCTTCATTTGGTATTTTATCTCGAACTCACGTCGAGAATTTTCCTCTATGTCGATCGTTGTACGCATTTTATTTGGTCACTTTTAGGATAGTTATCGTGCGTGTTGCGATGTTTGAATGTAGGAAAAACTCAAGCTTTCTCAAGACAGATCAGCGTGGCGGTCCACCCTCTCTGCCTAACTCTTCTAGCCTGTCCCGGGTTCGATGATCTGCGATGGCAGTGCGATTGTCACACTGTCTTTGGTCTGGTGTAGAATTCTTCTTCGTTTTCTTATTAGTGTAAATTTTGTGGCCTGTATCATAAGAGGAATTGGCCTCCTGCGACGTCAACTCCCAGTTGTCGATTAATTTCTTTGGAGGTCTGCCCGGGGGTCGTCTACCTTGGAGTTAGCCTTATAACACAATGAGGGGGAGTCTGGATGGATCCATTCTCCTCACGTATGCATACCAGTAACTTCTCCTTTGCCTTCTGTACCTAACGACATCCTCGACCGTATTACATAAGCTATCTATCACATGTCATGAGAATCAATAACTAAAAAGTGGTATAAAGTAATTGGGTTCAAGTAACCTGCTGTATACCGATGTGGAAAGTAACGGAAAACTCACACATTAAAAAAAACTAAGTAGCATTACAATAACTATCAAAAATGTTGCACATTTCTGCAAACCAAAGTTTTTTTTAAACAAGCGAAGAAGTGGAATGAAACACCCAAATTAAACAAAATGTTTTTTTTTTTGGATTTCTTCTACATAGCGATTTCTAAAAATAAAAAGCTAAAATTTCCCTCTATAAGTATAATAAAACAGCATTTAATAAAAAATCACACCATTCAAATTTAAAAATTCTTTTTAAACTAACTTACTTACCATCACACCGTCTCCCCGAAGGGATAGGCAGAGAAAAATGGACTACCGCACGTTTCTTTTTTGACATACTTTTCACGATTACTTAACATTCATACATCGTGTCATGCATGCACGTCGATTTTTCTTACCTCTTACGACATTCAATATTTGATTTATTTGAGACATTTACATCATTAACATATACTGTTTTACCATTCTTTTTTTATTCATTATTTCTATGTGTTCAAACCATATTAATGTTTTTTTAAATATTTTGTTCAAAACATTTTTATTCGCACTGCATTCACTATTATATTTTCATTCGACACTCAATTATATACAGATTTTCCACACATTCATCTATGAGATCTCATTTCTACTCCACCTATTATACTTCCATTCATCTTATGCCGGTTCCATGTTTCGCTTTCATACATAAGCTTCGGTGCAAGAACACCATCATAAACTAATATTTGTTTTTGGATTGGCTATTGTTTGCGATTACAAGTGCACCATTTACTTTGTTGCCTGCCGCAATCTCTTGCCTCTATAACCTCTAATCCTCTCCACTCGCCCATCCGTTGTGAAAGTACTACCTAAATAAACAAACTCATCTCCTCGTTCCAGATAATCACAATTTAAGCTATTGCAGACTGTCATGATTTCATCTTTTTCGAATTTAAGAATTTATTTTAATATTCATATATTTCACTGATGGATCTGCCTGAATATTCATTTCAGAAATGTAAAATCATATTGAGGCAATTGAAGCGAATGGATGTGATATGAAAATTCGTATATAAGGGTACGTGGACCTACGACTAGCCGCCCTCCGTTATTGACCCCCAGTAAATAAAGTAGAGTGTTTAAAGCATAGGTTTCCAATATTTTCTGGGCCACCGCCCCCTTTACAAGAAAAATAAACGTTCAACGCCCCCCTCCCATACAAGTTATTCCAAATATTTAGAAACACATAGTTGATATTTAAAATATTATTAAATATTTTTTTGTATCTGAAAACGACATATGGTACCTACGTGATTAGCGAGTTTTTTTTTGTCTTTTCAGACTATATCTGCCCACGCTCTCTATTATTTCTGGGTATTTTACTGCCCCTCTGAAAGTCTCAAACGCCCACAATATCGAAACAGCTGGCGCGACTAATTATATTCAATTTTGGTATTCATTACACTTGGTTCTTGTGCCGACCCTTATGTATGGAAGTGAAGCATGGAACTGGCAAAAGAAGGATGAAAGTAGAATAAATGCAGTAGAAATGAGATCTCTGAGACGAATGTGTGGCAAATCTGTATATGATAGAGTGACAAATGCAAGTATAAGAAGTGAATGTGGGGCGAATGAAAGTGTTATGAACAAAATAAGGAAAGGGTCATTAAGATGGTTTGGACACATGGAAAGAATGAGTGAAGACAGAATGGTAAAGAAAGTATATGTAAACGGCGTGAACGGAGCTAGAAATAGAGGAAGGCCGAGGAAAACGTGGCACGATCAAATCAATCAAATATTGAATGTCGGACACGTGAGGAGTCGGAGAAATCGACGTGCGTGCATGACAAGATGTATGAATGTAGAGGAATCGAGAGAAGTATGTCAGGACAGAACAGTGTGGCGTTCCATTATTTCTGCCTACCCCTCCAGGGATACGGCGTGATGGTTAGTTAGTTATCACAAAGTTTTTTTTTATTTAAACATTTTTCAATATTGAAATATCAAAGTGTTTCCGCCACATCAATGGATTATCTAAATCCTTTCTGCCTCTCCGAAGGGGTGGGCAGTTATTAGTTTACAACTTTGTATGATTATGTCATTTGTTTAACACATAGACTTATGTCATAATTTCTCTAAGAATGTTCATTCTATAATACATGACTGAACTATTTTAGTGCCCGTTAGTAAACACATATTTGTTCCATTTGCTTCTCTACCGAAATCTTAATATTTCATCCTAGAAAGGTGAACCCCTATAAATTTATTCTATTCATCATCGTATTTCTGATTTTTTTATTGTCTAAATAAATAAATGACGATATTTACCTGTGAAGTTGAGAGCTGTAAGTTCTGGCATGGATGCGAAATATCCTGGGGTGGGTGTCCTGGCTCCATATAATATTTTCGTCTTCAGACGAGACTTGATCAGCCTAATATTCTTGTTTTCTATAGAATCCAAATTGTTGAGACTCCTGGACCGAACCTGAAATTAATTGATAAAGTTATAAATATTATATATGTAAAACCAAAATATCGTAATATAATTTTAGATGGCATTTATAATATTATGATAGAACAAGTAATAGAGGAAGGAAAACGTCCCACTATTTAATCAATCAAATATTAAATGTGGGCCACGAAATTAGTCGGAGTAACAAACGCATGAAAGTTGAGGAATCGATTGAAATGTGTCAGGATAGAGATAGATATTTCTTTTCCTTCCCCTTCAGGGAGACGGGTGTAAGATAGTTTGTTTTATAATATTAATTGCAAAAAAAAGTCGGCTCCAAATTGAGAATCAATATTTTTTTGATAAACAAAAATAACATTATTAACTGTTAAATTATTACATTAAACTATGTTTATGTATCAATATTTTATTTTTTTAGTCAATTAAATGTTCTTTTAATTAACTGTCATTAGTTACCTAACCCAACTCCAGCAAGAACTTAACAATTATATCAAAGAAATTATTCAAATTATCATTAGAACAAATACACATAAAGGTTTGAAAAATCACGAAAATTAAATTTTAGCATAATCAAATGATTTTACTGAAATCTCTTGATGAAAGTTCATTTTAAATAATAATTAAATAAAACGATGTTTTTTTAACTACTTCCACTTTTGTCCTTATTTAGACAGCGACCGGTTTCGCCAGGCTCGCTGGCATCACCAGTCTGTCGATCGCATCGATAGACTGGTGACCAGTGGATGCCAGCGAGCCTGGCGAAACCGGTCGCTGTCTAAATAAAGACAAAAGTGGAAGTAGTTAAAAAACATCGTTTTATTTCATTATTATTTAAATTTTAGCAGTTGACAAATTATTGTTACACCTGATGATGTCAACTTAGGTAGACGAAACGTCTGTCGCGAAAAATAAAAAAAATCAAAAGCAAAATTGTGACACGTAAACGAAGTTTAATATTTTAACAGTTTATAATGTTGAAGTATCATAGTGTTTCGGCCAAAACAATTGACTATTTAAAAAACACATTCTAAATTTAAAATACGATGATGGGCCGTTATTACGTTTCTATTCTGACATAATACGATATCTTCTTAAAAGTTCGCGGCCCAATTTCATTCTTAATTTTTTCGTCCGTTAGAAAATTATGCTGACGAATTCTGTCATATTCCAGTCTGTTCTGTCTGTTCCAAATAAAATAGAATTTATCTGGTGAATTTTCAGTAACTACCTCACATTAAAATACTTTAGCGATGAGAGCACCACCTTGCGATTCATACGAAACTAATTTCACATCCAACCAAAATACCACTGGATATTTCCCGACAACGAGAAAACTGGTTTGAGCATAAGAAAAAAAGAATCTGCACTCAGTCTAAAGGGTTGGTTTGAGTCCGCACTAAAAGCGTTGGTAAGATAACAGTTTCATGAGTAAGATATTTATGCAAGCAGCTAGAGATGTTATTGCCTGCATTTTGTATCAACAGAAGGCGGTATAAGGTAATGTATTATTGAACCTTTAAATAAAAATTTCATGAATACATTAATTGACACCAAATGAAACAAAAGTAAGTAGAGTATTCTAAATGATAAATGATATTTTTCGAACAATGTTTTTAACTTTGTAAATAAATGATTTGATAAATGATCTTGTGTCGGGGGTAAATATATTACAGAAACACAGATGTCCCTCATATCCATTTACAAGCGCTTATAATATTAACTCATTTTCTGCGGGAAGGGTATAAATATCCATTAACTGAACCGCTGGTGGCCGGCAGGAAGGGTATAAATACCTCTTTCGAGGATTCGGAGTAAACTGTAACGAGTTTGTTCCTACCCAATTTTAGTAACATATTTTAAATTATGCAAAATTTTTAATTTTATAATTGATTTTCAATTATAAGCTACGAGTGTTAATAAGCAAGCAATGTGTTAAAATGATGTCTTATTAAACTTATATTTTTAATTACTATAATTGCATTTAATTGAAAATATTTTTGTAAACAAAAAAATTAATGCTTATTAATGTAAGACCTTCAATTTAAAATATGGGTTTATTTGATGTTTTATGCGAATTTGTTTGTTATTTTAATGCATGATTTTTTGTTTTATTTTATTTATTAGTATTAATTAAATCAAATCAAATCAGTTTATTAACTCAATAGACATTACAAACAGGAACATGTTTAAGGCATATCTATTAAGTACAGGTAAAATATCATAAAAATACAACAAAGTACCAGGAACGCATTAGAGATGGTTCGACATTAGGAAGACAAGATACTTTCTAAAGTCAAAAGTATTTGCCCCCTGAACGTACTTTCACTAACATGAAAGACGTCGATCTCCGAGGAGACCGCGTTCAGCAGACTAATTGCTCTTCCCACCGGTGTCACCAGAGGCAGATTGGTTCTGGCGGCCGGTAGGTAAAACAAGTATACGTGTTTATAGAGCAGCCATGTGATCTTATTTAATAAAGGGTTTTATGTATGTAAAGTTCATATTATTTATAAAAATAAATTGATTAATTTGAAGACGAAATTAAATACGCGTTGAATAAATTCACCATTATAATATTGCTGCAGTTATGAAATGGTTACTTAAATAATCTTGTTGGAAAATCTCCCCTTCGTGTGTACCGTGAACGACGAAACCCAAGCCATTATTCTGTATTCTGAATACCAAATACGATTAAAAAAGATGCCTTTTTTTAGCAATTTATCTGTTGGTTTGACGTTGATTAATAGCCCGGTAACAGTTTGCAAAGAAACATCTACTCAAAATTTTGAGAATAACAGCCCAAAATGTATTATTTACTCCTCAAACGAAAATTCATTATCTGTTTAAATTAGGTTTAATACTGTATTGAATATATTTAATAATGGATCTTCTATACAATTCACTGCATTTTTTATTTAATGAAGAAAAATTATTATGTAAGTACTCGTATTGCGGGATTGAGCGATGGCGAATTCTTGATTCTTCTAACATTATAAAGAATTTTGCTGGTATTTATTATAATTGCTTTATTATTTAAAATAAGACGAAAATAATTTAAAAATATATATTTAAGTTTTTTATTTATCATACACCTTTCAACGGGATATAAAAAATGTAATATGATTTGATAATTCATTTCTATTTATATTGATAATTTATTTTTAAAGTTTACACACACGTGTAAGAAAATCAAGATTGCAATTTTTTTTTTAAATATATTTATATATTTATACAACAACATTTTGAATGTATACAAATTCTTGTAGACAAATACCGGATTTCACCCATTGCGGATAAATTATTTTTATTTTATAAGGATTAATTGTATCTCAATAGAGTACTAATCTTAATAGATGACGCCAGTGTAGAGTAAACTTTAAAATGTAAAGATAGGCGTAGAAACCTACCATATATACAAGTTCCAAAAAAAATTGTCAGACGTGGTGGTCATAAGGGGGAATGGGGAATGTTGTTAAACGTGAAGCGATCGCTCAACCCAACCAATGACAGGTCATAAGTCCTGTAAGCGCCTCGGCCACCACCTTCTGTTCCCAGAAAGTAATTTACATCTTCGTCTCTATTGAGATACAATTAATCCTTATAAAATAAATATTTGGCTATTGGAATATTTATATCGGGCGGGATATTGCGTTTAGTCAAATTAATACATATACATATTACATGAAATATTTTTGTATTGTACATTTTCTCTAATTTTATTATTATTGTTTAAAAACACATTATAAAATCTTTACGTATATTGCTCGTCAACTATAATTTTTAGATATAATGTACAATTTATAATAACATTCTTTACATACGGATTATTTGCGATAAAATTTCTAATAAATATACAAAATAGCGTTGCCGTTAAAAATTAACAATTTATTATGTATTATATATTCTTGGTTTATTATTAAAATAACATAAGAAATGCGAATGTTTTTTTTAAATGATGGACAGTATTAAATATTAAGAATACAGTAACAAAGGGAAAAAATCTATCATCGATATCAAATAAATCAGAAAATTATTTTTCGATGTATTAAAGGTATAGAGTATATTGCAATGTAATTAAAAATAAACGTACATATTCAGGAATTATAACATCATTTTCAATTAATACTGAGTTAATTCACATGATATTAGAATTAATTTTACGATCTACATTTACTACATTAGTACACTTAATCATTTTAATCAGTTGTATAATATATTATAGTGTAACGATTATTAGATTTTTTATTTTATTAAATTAGACAACAATCAAACTTATAATTAAACATCGTTTAATTGTCATTCTCATTCATTCACGAAATTTTATTGTTATTATTTTTGAAATACGTATGGGTACTAAGAAAAGGATGGAGTGCCGCATCGGTCAAAGTGTGACAGTCCATGCTTTCTAACTCGCTTTCGGGGAGACGGCGTGATGGTTAGTTAGGTTAGAAATGAGAATTTTTAAAAACAGATCATCTTATGTATTTTTTGTTGTTGTGCGAATGTAGCATATTTATTTGTTTTATTTAAAACAGCGATTGTTTACTCTTGCTGCATATGAATGAATTAATTACCATCTTCTCCAAAATTTTACTTAAATTTAGAAAGTATATTTTGCATATATGTTATATGGCGTTTTTTTAAAGTACTGGTGGCACCAATTTTTTTAGTTTATGTTAAAAATCAAAATAAAGTTTAACGTGGTATATTAGGAACCTGTTCTTTCGTGGTATTTCTAAAGTAATAATCGTAATTTCTAATATAATAAACGTTAATATTAGATCGTTATTTCCAATATTACAATCTTAACTGAAATTATTTAAGAGTAAAAAAAAAACATGCCCAAACCATCTTAATAATCATTAGTTTGTTGATAATACTTTCATTGGCACTGCATCATTTCTTATATTTGCGTTTGATAAATATGTATATATTATTTTATTCCAATGTATGTGGCGATCCACTTGGCGATCCGCGAATGTAAAAAGGTTAAAAAAACTATGCCTTAGACCACTACCCAGTAATTAAGTACTGATATTTATTATCAAAATAAAACAAAGAGTCTCATGCTCTACCGACTGAGCATGAGACTCTAAAACACATCCCATCCCAATTTATTCATTCTTACTTAACATCTTCCCGCCTCTCTCATACACCATCTTCTTCTTGTTTTAAAATTTAGTTTGTTATATATTTGTCCTATTGTGTATTGTGAATTAATGTGTGTTTTATATCATTTTAATGTGTTTTTTTTTCTTTTTACTAATTTAAGGTGTGCTTTATATAATATTTACTTCTGATTTTATTTCATAATAAAGAGATGTGAGGCCGCGCGGGAGATATATAAGGTTAAAAGAATAGATTAAATGTGGTCTGTCACCCTTTTGATTGATGACAAGAAAAGGCTAAATTAAATTAACGTAAGTCCCGGATGGACAAGGAACGGGCCTAGATAGTGCAGCGAGACTGACGAAAGGGCGTCGCTGCGTCCTATAACAGTCTCGGGTGGTGGTGGGAACCTTATATATATCAAAATAAAACAATTATTTTTGTAAACTTATAGATATAAAATTGCAAGCTTCATCAGGGCAGTATAATAACTAAATTATTATATTACCCAGATGAAACTTTTCATCCAAGCGAAACTATTTGGCATCAATTATAATAACCATACCGTGGTTAAATACAAAATGGTTTATTATTTTATATCTATACGACGCAAATGTTGTCAGACGAAGTTCTTTGGCTGTAATTTTTTTCATGAATAAAATATTTTTGTTCTGCTTTTGGAGTGTGTTTATTTGATGTCTTAATTTTTTTTTCATCAAGTTAAGAAACTGACATCGGCCAAGTGGCTGCCGCGAGAATTGAAGACCATACGGGCCAGATTTATGGCATTTTCCATCACTTTTTCCAGAACTTCCAGCGATAGGTTCTCGCATTATTGACGGATATTCTCTTTAAAGCATCAAGAGTCTGAGGCTTATTAACATAGACTTGTGATTTCAAGAAACCCCACAAAAAGAAGTCTGGAATGGATAAATCGGACGATCTTGCCGGCCAGTGCAAATCACCAAAACGAGGGTTTAGGCGACCCGGTAATGGAGCCCTTAGAATATTGGTTGTGGCTCGTGCAGTATGCGCCATTGCTCCATCCTGTTGGAACCGCATATTCTCCAATCCCTATTCATTCAATTTTCCCATCCCGCATTTGTCTCCTCTGCCTCTCCTGTTCTTCCCGCTGTATATTCCTGTGGTGTATCATTACTTTTATATAATGTTTCTTAAATGTTCATGTATTATATATTATGTTTATTTATTCAATAAAGTACAGCGGAGCATAGAAGTAAGATTGAGTAGATTAAATGTGGTCTGGCACCCCCTTGTTGTTGCCGTATTTAAATGTAAGTCCCGGATGGACCGGGGACAGGCCCAGGGAGTGTACGAGCGAGGCTGATAAAAGGGCGCCGCTACGCCCTTTAACAGCCTCGGGTATGTGGCGGGAACTTCTATGTTCCTTTATTAATAGAGGAAGGAGAAATTCGTTGAGCATGGCTCTGTAGCGCTCGCCGTTCATTTGGTCCGCGGCGTTTTCGAAAAAATAAGGCCCGACGACGCCTCCAGCGTAAATACCACACCATGCAGTAACTTTGAGCGGGTTTAATGGCTCTTGGGGATTAAATGCAAATTTTCAGTGCCTCAGAAGTGATATTTATGCTTATTCATATATCCACAGAGATGGAAATGGGCCTCGTCGCTTATGATGATTTTCTCTCAGAAGAACGGCTGCTCCGGGGTCGGCCAGACCTGGCAGCACCTCGTGTTGTCCCGTACCCTTCTAGGCAAATCGCTAAACGTCGTAGTGTTTCCCCAGTTGATGTCGGACGACCGGGAAATATGCGCCTAAATTCACGCTGCGCCTATACAGGGACGAATTATTCCGCAAAAAAATCGGTAAATTTTTCCGCGTTCTAGAAGAATTTAGCAATTTATGTGTTATTGACGTGTATTTTGTATCTGTTTACTTTACAAATATTAAAGCAGAACTGACATTTTCCGCTGTTTGCAAAAATTATGGCATCTTTCGATGGGGTGATGACTTTTGTGTCATCTTGTATAAGTTTAAAATGTCTAGCCACAAAGTGAGTGTTTCATATGAATATTTTAATATTATTGTATTTATATTATACGAGTCGGAGGGATGAGTTGGACGTCCGAATTACCTGGCATTAATAGATGACTATTGGGTGTATTTTAAGGGGACAACCCGATACTCACACCCCACCGCCGCCCATCTCACTAACATTTACTTTTATTATCTGTGACATTTGCTTTACACGTTATAATGGATTCACGACCATGAGGCCTTTCTTGCCCGGCGATAAAGGCAGACTGATTGTCAAAAAATACAAAAACTGGCGACAAAATCTCAGACAAAACAGGAGACAAATGGACTCAATGTATTACTTTCATCACACACACAACGCGTTGGCCATTATACACTATTGTCTCGAAATATTAAATTCGCGCGTTCACAGATTCCACCGCATTATCTCTTGATAAATAGAAGGTAAACAAATCAATCCAAATTGACAATTCTAAGAGATCGGAAAGGTCAACTCATTAACTAAAAAAATGATCACGAATTTTTGTATGAATTATATCACGGTTATTCCACTTTTGAATTTATTTTTCAAAGGTTTCATACCTTCATCATCGGGAGAACAATTTAAACTAACCAAATATTTTACAATATGAATACAAGAACCTAGGAACATACTATATATAACATGTATTAGTTAACTTAGGAAGTAGTTAAGTCTTGTATTTTAAGTTCCTAGCAGAGTACCAGGGACTCAACATTTCAAGATCAATGGGTTATGAACAAAATAATGAAAGGATATTTCTCTCACTTCCTCAACATTCATACATCGTGTCATGCACGCGCATCGATTTCTCTGACTCCTCACATGGCCGACATTCAATATTTGATTTATTTGATCGTGCCACGTTTTCCTCGGTCTTTCCCTATTTCTGGTTCCATTCACATCGGTAACATATATTTTTTTTACCATTCTTTCTTCATTCATTCTTTCCATATGTCCAAAACATCTTAATGGTCCTTAATGCAGCAGTCATAAACACAAAAGCTATCACATCATTAAAATTGATTTTAAGTCTACACATATATTCACATGTCCATACATACACATGCCCACGTATACACACGTTCACACACTAAATGTCATAAACCTTTCACACGTATTTTGAGAAATCAAATATGTTAATCTTATTTCCGCCTAATTTACGTATTATTTCAAGAGGAAACTAAAATGAACAGTGTTCCTTCGGAATATTGAAGGTCAGTTCCGATTATTATCTCCAACAGGAGTCTATCCACCTAAATTTCGACTGGAAGGATAATATAAAATATCATTTTGGGGGTATTAACAATCTAATGGTATGAGATCAAAGGGCTTTGACACTATTAAATTTCAGGTTCATAAATATTTGGAAGATATTTCAATTCAAAATGTGTTTCAATCTCTACAAAACGATTAAGAAACGTATCAAATTAAAACAGTTGATGAATATTTGTTATTAAATCTTTCGGAAGTTTATCAATTATCAATATTAAATTGTATTTAAAAAGAACAAGTCTTTAACATGACCATATTTATACTTTCAAAACACTCACAAATGGATACTGAGAGACTTTAACACTCCAAATTAATAATTCATATTATGCGGTCTTTAGATTTTATCACAACAATGAATACGAAAATCGTGTATTTAAATATCTGTATTATAACTTCTAATAAAGCCAAATTAATAAAATTAAACACTTTACAAGATATTCAATTCAGGTAGAATAAAAAATTTATAATAATTTTAAATATTTATAACAAATTAAAAAAATATATTATAATAAGGTGGGCAGCATTCAGAAATCTTGGTCACATTTTGAAAAATCCGAAAATACCCATCAACTTGAAAAGGAGAGTGTTCAATGCCTGTGTCCTGCCAGTGTTTACTTATGGTATTGAGACAGTCACAATGTCACAAAAAGTGCCAACAAGTTAGAGTCACTCAGAGAGCAATGGAGAGAGCCATGTTGGGTATCAGTTTACGGGACAGGCTCAGAAATGAGGACAGGACTCAGGAAGAGTCAGGACAAAGGTTTCCGATGTTATCAAGATCACGGCAACCCTCAAGTGGCGATGGGCGGGACATGTCGCTCGCGATCCAGATGAAAAGTGGACAAGGCGACTGCTGTGCTGGTGGCCAAGGACGGCAAAGCGTGGAGTTGGGCGCCCACAGTTGCGTTGTCGCGACGATATCCGGAGAAGTGCGGGAAGTGCCTGGATGCGGATCGCTCAGAATATAATATAATGGAAAATGGCCTACGTCCAGGGGTGGACGGTCAATATAGGCTGAAGAAGAAGAAGAAGAAGAAGAAAAAAAGAATTAAGCACTTGGCATTTTTTCGTGTGAGCAAGGTTGTAAAAGTGACACATTAATTTTGGCCTGCTTTCTTTATGCCAACAAATTTTATAAGTATGTTGACAAATAATGTAATTTTAACGTGTTGTTATTATTCATACCAGATAAATGAAATTATTTAATAAGAGGTAAGAATTTTAAAAATAATTAAATGACTCACTTGGGTTCTACTGGCAGGCGGTGAGACGACCAAGAAGATCCGCATTGAAGCCGCCAAGAACTCTCCTTGGACGTATCCTTCCCTTTGACCCAGAGCCGCTTCCAGAGTCTCCGCAGAGGCCGCTTTTCCTCCGTCATTCCTGCTCTTGGACCAACGGTTGTACTTCTCCCTCAAGTTACCGAAATTGATCGAATTTTTTCTCGACGGTTCTCCAGCTGTGTCCTTGGATTTTTGTTTGGTAATTGACTTTGGTTTATCCTCGAAGGAAGTTTGTTTCAGCTCACTTTTGCTCGATCGTTTCCGCCAGCTTTCAGAAGGCTCGACGTTAAGAACAGGTGTACTCGCTTCACTTCTGTCAGAGTCTTTTGATTTCATAGACGCAGTATCACCTAGCTTAGATTTTGTTTTCACGTCCGGTTTAACGTCTTTACGTTCCTTACTCTTGAAAAATGAAAATGAGTATGATTTTGTAGCACGCGAATTTTCGCCGTTATCTGGAGATTTTTTTACATCTCGCGAAGTACTCGGAGCTGAAACCCTGTCAGAATCGTCTTCGATGGGTGTTCTTCGAAGTATACCTTTCTGACGAATTTCCACTTCCTCATCTTCGGAAGTTTGCGGCTTCGGGACAAAAAATGTCGACGTTTTTTCATTCGTAATCTCTACAGTTGGCTGTTTGACGATACTGCTGGGCTTCTTTTCCTTGGGTGGTTCCGGTTGCTCCGCAAGTTTTTCGGAATCATCATCACTTTTTTTAATAAAACTAGCCCACTTGGGCAGTCTTCGCTGAGCAAATTCAAATAGACCGGATGGAGATTTGGCTCTTTTCTTTTCTACGGTATTAACTGCTTTAGATTTATCTTCCAAAATCTTAGACACAGATTTCGATATCCAAATTCTAGGATTTAAATCTTTCTCTCCCGAAATACTCTCGGGTGAAGTTATTTGAGATGTTTTAGAGCTTTTATCGTCCTTTGATTGATCATCTTCCGACGGGAAACTCTTATGGTCCGAATTGAGAACCTTATTAAAAAAACTATCTCTATTTAAATTTAAGTTTACTATTCTATTGAAAATTTGAGTTGCTTCGTTGGGTGTAGCTGATTTTTCGTTTGTTTCTTTAGTCTCGTGCCTGGGAAGGGCGAAGCTCTGTTCAGTCACGCTTCCCCTCTTCTCTCTGTCTAATGGGTGCGCCTCGCTCTCTATCCTCCGGAATCGCGGCAGGCTTGGGGGTTGGCGGCCACTTTTCTTTTGGTTCGATGGAGCCTCCGGAACGTACTCCGGAGGGAGTTCATCTTCTTCGAGCTCTAACGGTTGCTCTAACTCTATTGGGGGCAGTGCCTGCGCGATTGACTGAAATTGTGACGATGACGCTGCCTCTAGATGTGACTGCGGTTGTAACTTTGACGTTGACGCTGTCTCTAGATGTGACTGCGGTTGTAACTTTGACGATGACGCTGACTCTAGATGTGACTGCGGTTGTAACTTTGACGATGATGGTGATGGGGATTGTATCTGTGATTGTGGTTTTGACTGTGACTGTGACGGTAGCTGAGATTTTGACTGAGATTGTGACTGGGTTTGTGGCTGCGATTCTGAATTTAATTCGGCTTCTGAAAGTGGCTGAGGCTGTGACTCTTGCAGTTGCGGATGTGGCTCTGACTGCGACTGTTGTGGATGTGGCTGTGACTGTGACTGCGGCTGCGGCTGCGGCTGTGGGGACAGCCTTCTGGCGGTGGCGAGCTCGGGCGGAGTCTCGTCCCCTGGCTCTAGCTCCCACGAGCTGGGGTGGCGCTGCAGGAGCTGCGCC
The DNA here is from genome assembly GCA_022606425.2 of Lepidostoma basale. Lineage (NCBI taxonomy): Eukaryota > Metazoa > Arthropoda > Insecta > Trichoptera > Lepidostomatidae > Lepidostoma > Lepidostoma basale. Next base: position 56,640 of record JAHDVF020001294.1, read on the forward strand.
CTCCGCAAGCCCTGGGGCGCCCCCCCGCCTCCCACCGCCTCGTGCTCACTCGTTGTGAATTATTCCGCGGAACACTCCATAACCAAACCCATCATTTCCCACAAAAGTTGTATAACAAATATAAAGTCACCACTCTCACTTTCTCATACTCGATTTTGTCCACTTCACATTTCGTTGAAATTCACTCTTCCACAATTAATCCCGGTGGTAACGCGCATCGCGGTGGAACAGCAGCCGAGGTCTCTGTGAACAAACACAAAAAATACTATAACACAAGTTTATAAGAAGAAACTCATTATCAGTAACATAAATATTAAAGTATCGTTCAATTCGCTATCTTATCGTCGGGGAATCGACGTATTCCGTTAGTCAATATCATTCATTTATTCTAGCTGCTGATGACCCTCCATTAATTCTAATCGTATTCTGATAGAATTATCTCCATACACCGATATTATACAACAGTCGTAGAACTTTATCAACTGGTAGTACAAAAATTATAAATTATTGGGATTAAGATAAAGATAACAGATCTAATTATAAACGATCATATTTTATACTACAAGTACATATAATATTTAAAATAAATAACTAAGTTAATCCGCAGAGAGAAACAACAAACTTTGTTTGTTTTATTTCCTTATTGTACTGATATTCAGGCTATTATAAAAAATATAAATCAGCTGTTTGATTCAACAAAATTTCATATCTATTTTATTATACAATACACAAATCGATTTAAAAAATGTCGTTTTTCGCACTATGTGAATATTTTGATTTCTTTAAAAATTCCTCTCAAATATCACCACCTTATGGTGTCAAATCGGTTGACAAAACAGTTGTCGCGAAAAAAAAATGTGACACAATTAACAACGTTTTATATTTTAACAGTTATTAATGTTGAAGTATCATTGTGTTTCGGCCAAAATAATTTTCTATTTAATTAACCTTTTTATCGATTATCCAAGACATTAAACAATATTTAAAGACAGCTTTGAATCTCAGCTGATTATAATTTAAATATATTAAATGAAAATCTTGAATTTGATTATTTGTATGAATTATTTTATGCACATTTATATTTGATTTAAAAATAATAACATTTTGAACATACAAAAAGATACTGTTTGTTTAAAAGTATAGGGTTTTCAATTTGCAAAAGAATTAACATCCTATTTTAACATAAGTTTCATATTTCTGTCAGAACATTTTTTTTTTCAATATTATATTACTGTAGATTGTAATTGACTGTAATTAAACTTCATAAATTATACAAATACGAGTAAAAAAACAAAGAAAGCAAAACATAGCACCCGGAAATTTGTGATATTTTGTTACTTGTTCCGAGTTGATTTGTGTGAAAATTCAATCAAAGAAAGTGTTATATAAACACGTGATTCTTATTTTTTTTAAATAAACTTAACCGGTAGATAAAAATGGTTTGTATGATAAATGTGAATCATTGGTTTCCAGTATATAATCGTTATCAAAAATACGCGAGTCGTATTAAAGAGATGTTATCTACAGAAAATTATACCCAAGGTCGATTGTACAATAAATATATCTGACGAAAATTGTAGGTTTATAGGAATCGAAAAACAAAAAAAAGTAGTTATGTTTTTGCTTTGGAAAGATCACGAAACATTGATTGATCAACGTTTTAATATTAACATTAGACGTGCCACGTTTTCCTCAGTATTCCGATTCTGTGATATTTCAATTTCAATTCACATTGTTAACATATACCTTTTTACCATTCTTTCTTCATTCATTATTTCCATGTGCCTAATTCATCTTAATGTTCATTTTATTAGTTTGTTCATAACACTTTTGCACGCAATCTAAAATATCATGGATTTTCTTCAATATATATTATACCAAAACAATGCTTCTATTATATTGATTGAGAACGATTTGTTTTAAGATTGAAATCAATGGAATTATAATTTATTATACAATCTTCGTTTTGTTCAGTGATGTTATACGGGGTGGTGTCATGGACCCTTAAAGTCAACGTGATGAACCGATTAGAGGCCTTTGAGATGTGGATACACCGAAGGATGTTACGCATCTCCTGGACTGACATGGTCGGCAACACAAACGTTCTCAATAGAGTTGACAGAGAGTTGCTGAGCAACATCAAAGTCCGTAAGGTGTCCTACTTGGGCCATGTTCTGAGAGGCGAAAAGTACGCACTATTACATCTGATCTTGGAGGGTAAGATTGAGGGTCGACGAGGTGTTGGGAGAAGGCGGGTTTCCTGGCTGAGTAACATCCGAAAGTGGACGGGGCTGATGACCGCGGGGGAGCTGATCCGAGCTGGCCAGGACAGGGAGGCCTACTCAAGGGTGATAATCAACGTTAGGGAGACCTGACAGGACACGGGAAGAAGAAGATACAATCTTCGATATGAGCAAAAGACAGCTCATTATTATGAAGAAGGAATCGGGTCGTGTCCAGACTTGAACCCAAATCCCCTGGATCAGGGGCCAAGCTTTCTATCCCGTAGACCATTACCCAGTTATATTTCTTAATAACATTACATTCTCCTTCTTCTTCTTCTTCTTCTTCTATGGCCCTACAGCTCATATCAAGCATTAGCTTCCAGTATTCTTCGCCTCCAACTCCTCCTGTCCTCCGCTTCGACCCTCTAATCTGACACTCGTAACAATCTTGCCCCATCTCTCCCAACTTTATCCTCCCATCGCAGCCTTGATCGTCCATTCTCCAATTGACATAACATTCCAACATAACATAACATTCTCCAATTGACATAACATTCCAATTGACATAACATTCTCCTTCCAAATTATTTGTTTAATTAAATGTTGTTAAGTTTTGAACATAAATACAATTTATTACATGTTTTGGTACTATTACATCAATTTTAGAATAATTTAAATCTATTTTAAGAATAATGATCGGTGAAAGCAGTTTTTTTTGGAATTATTAAAATTATTATCAAAGTGACGAAGATTACTTTATATATATGAGTTACGAATTATCCCAAAATCCCAAAAATAGAAGAACCTTCTGACTGGGTGTATATAGTGTAATCGTACATACAGCATACCTGTTTCGAGGAGTATTGACTTGGAAACAAACCATCACGCCATCTCCCCGAAGATGAAAGCAGAAATAATGGATTGACACACTTCTATTTCCTGCCATACTTCTCTAGCTTCCTTAACATTCATACATTGTGTCTTGCATGCACGTCGATTTCTCTGACTCCTCACGTGGTTGACATTCAATACTTGATAGTTCTTTGTTTTGGCCGAAACACTATGAAACCTTAACATTTTAAACTGTTAAATTAAATAACTTTGTTTTTTGTTTCACAATTGTATTTTATTTTATGCGACAGCTGTTTCATCAACCTATGTCGACATCATCAGGCGTTACAATTATACATTGTAACACCTGATGATGTCAACATAGGTTGATGAAACCGCTGTCGCGTAAAATAAAATTCAATTGAAAACAAATAACAAATAACAAATTTATTTAATTTAACAGGTTATAATTCAATATTTTATTTATTTAACCGTGGTACGTTTTCCCCGGTCTTTCTCTATTTCTAATTCCATTCACATCTAACGTATATACTTATTTTACCATTTTTTCTTTCATTTTTCAAAGCTCGATCTAGTAGATCAAATATTAAGTGTAGACTACGTGACTAGTCAAAGAAATCAACATGCAATCATTACACGATGTATGAATGTAGGGGAATCGAAAGAAACATCTCAGGAAAGAACATTGCAGCAATCCATTATTTCTGCCTATCCTTTTGTGGAGAGGTTATGATGGTTAGGTTGCTTTTTAACAACAACAACAAACCATGACGCCGTTTCACCGCAGGGGTAAGCAGAAAGAATGAAACGCCACACTGCTATATCCTGACACACCTATATAGCTTCCTCCACATTCATACAACAAGTCATACACGCATTTCAATTCTTCTGACTTCTTACATGACCAACCTTTACTATTTCACTAATTCGATCGTGCCATGTTTTCCTCGGTCTACCTCGACTCCGTACTCTATTCACATCGTTAAAGTATAAATTCTTAACCATTCTTTCACCATCCATGCGCTCCATATGTCCAAACCAACGCAGCGATCTTTTCAAAATTTAGTTCATAATATCTTCATCCGCTCTACATTCTTTCTTATATCAGCATTTGAGATTATTTCGTACATCGTTCTTTCACACTTACGTCTTAGGGACCCCATCTCTACCGCATTTATTTTGCGCTCATTCTTCTTCTGCCAGTTTCATGCTTCGCTAAGGTAATAAGGTTTGGTCCAGAACTCCATTGTGAACGGCCGTATTCGATTTCATTAATAAATTCTTGTTTAAAATAACTATTTTTAAATCTCCAATTTGTTACTCGCACTAACCCTACGTTCGACGTCACTATCCGTTATAACATATACTAAAAATCTCCAAAACAATGACAAAACAATATTAGATTTAACGGATAGTTTGGATAAAGTGGAATTTTCATGTGTAAATACATATTTTCCACCATGCTAAGCAGACGATTGACTGACTCGTTCTGTAATACGATAATAAATTACAAGAGACTATTTAAATTTCGCTATAAAACGAGAGTGTTCATATTGTGTCTCAAATTGCTCATTTCAAGGGTGACATTCAATAACTTTGGACACCTTATGTAAATTTGACAGGTAAGTCCCAAGTCGAACATTAAAGTTACGTGTTATTCCAAAAGTCACGTAAATAAAAGTGAAACACCCCCGAGCCCGCGTGAGTAACCAACCACCCGTCATGCAATGCCAGCAGCCTCTAATAATAATTTCAATATGTTCTAGAACTCCAGGGCTGCTTTAAATAAGTTTTTTTGAATGACGTGTTTAAGCGCACGGATTTTTTTTGACAGAGTGTAAGGACTGCTGGAAGGCCCGAAGTTCTGAGAATAATTAAGGTTTTTAAAGGGGATTTGTGGCTAAATTGGTTCTATAATTCAGACCACCGAGAAAGCGCTAGATTTTGTTAAAAATGAATTATTTTGTGATGGGTGCTTTAAGCCCGATTTTCTAACGGATTTCACAGGGTGTTTTAAATAATAATTAAAAAGGCTGTGTTAATTTACTAGTGATAACAGAATTTAAAATAAATTTATTTTAAATGTTTTTTTTATAAGTCACAAGATTCACAAAAACGTAACAGAATATAATTATGAAAGAAAACAAATTTGATAAATATTGATGCATTTAATTTTGAATCACGATTTATATAATTAAACGATTACGTAAAAAAAATCTGAATGTTTTTTTTTATTAAGCCACAGTATAAACAAATCGTTGAGAATTATGTTGTTATTATAGTTAAAAAATTTCAGAATGAAATAATCATTTAACAAGATTCAGAATCGAAATTGGAACTTATTTGATGTGAGATTGGAGTTAGAGAACTTATTTGATTAGAGACTAGAAAAAATCTATGTGTTTCAATTTCAATTTCAATTTATTTTTTAAAAACATAAACATAACAGTACATTACCAATTCGCTTATGACTACAGAATACAAATAAAAGACAATTTTCAACTCAAAGAAGATACAGAACAATTACAAAAACAATTATAAAATTGAAAAAGTAATATCAAACACGTTTTACTTTTAAATGCGATCTGTTGAATGAAATGAAAAATAAACATTTTTAAAATTTCTAAAAAATGAGGATTATGGATTACTACTTAAATAATACGTATTAATGGTATTTTGTTTTTATCCCTTTTCTAGATGTTTAATTATACGGGTTTTATGCGAGAATTACTTCTTTCTTTATTATCTTAGTTTATACAGGATTAAATTTATTCAATTTATTTAAAAAAATATATACATTACAGAATATAATGTTCCAATTCGTTTATAATTACAATTAAAATAATAATAATAACATTTTTGGCATAGTGGTAAGTGATCTCATTCCTGAAGATTCGATTATCGACGATGGCAGTGTGATTGTCACACTGTCTTTGGTTTGGTGTAGAATTCACGTGACAATAAAAATGGCGATATATTAGCTGCCTATCACGTGTCATGAGAATCAATAAAATAGCTCAAAATTAATTGTATACAGTTATTGGTTTTAAACAACTTGTACTTTTTAATAAGTACCGTGCGCTTCTGATAATATTTACTTCTGATTTTATTTAATAATAAAGAGATGTGAGGCCGCGCGGGAGATATATAAGGTTAAAAGAATAGATTAAATGTGGTCTGTCACCCTTTTGATTGATGACAAGAAAAGGCTAAATTAAATTAACGTAAGTCCCGGGTGGACAAGGAACAGGCCTAGATAGTGCAGCGAGACTGATGAAAGGGCGTCGCTGCGTCCTATAACAATCTCGGGTGGTGGTGGGAACCTTATATATGTACTTTTTAATGATTTTTCAGATGTATATATTTACCTCAATCTTATATTAAAATAATAGCAAAACTAATAAAACAGCTGATAGAATGTAAGACGATAAAACTTGTTACATTTTGTCTCAAAGAGAATGAACAGAGCCTCGTTCAAAATCATTATTCAATAATCGATTTAATATTTTCTCTCTCAATTGGTTCCTGTCACTTGAAGTCAGTTCTTGTGTTGGTTTTAGAAGTTTTATCAGCTGTTTACTCGCATACAGCTTACGTTTTTTGGTGTCTGTCTCCTTCTCAAGGGGTGGTTCATGAATATTAACGCAAAAACAAAACACGGTAGGTGGTAAGCTTTACCCCGCTAAATCTATTTTCAGACACTATTTTTTTAATCCTTATATTTCTTTTTGTTCACCCTTAGCAACCATTGACGTTGCTTGCTTTATAAATCTTTATTTTATTTGTTTGTATTATTTTTAGATTTGAAGACGGTAAATATAGTTACTTAATTGCAACCGCCAAAATATACTGATTGCTCTTAAAATACCATTTTCACAAAAAGGATTTCCATACTTATATAATTGATTTACAATTTAAGAATACGGCGAATTAAAACGTAACGATTGAATAGCTACCTGTAGGTGGCAATAATGTTTTGGACGTACAACGAGACAAGATATTATAATGATAGATGCACACTAGGGTGGTTGTTACTACTATGACAATGAAGTGCCCGGAAATAACTAAAACGCCAAATATTTCATTATCCATTATATTTATTTTGTCGCCTTCAAAGTATTCCCCATTGGATGCAATACAAATACGAGTATATGCATATGCCAGCGTTTGTTCCACTCTCGAAACACTGCTGGTAGGCACATTCTATCATGGTCTTCAGCTGCTTCCACAAATTTTATTTTATGGCTTAAATCGACTGGAAACGGGTTGAACGGAGTGTGAGAGTTTCGGAAACAGAAAAAAATCACACGGAGCCAAATCCGGGGAATATGATGGTTGATAGATAGTATTTATTGCGTCACAATTGTGGTCAATTCTGTGCGATGACGTATTATCGTCGTGGAAAATCTATGAATTATTTTTCCACAATTTCGGCTGTTTCTGACTGATTTTCTCACACAAACGCCTCAATTTGGTTAATCCTTATTGATTATTTGTCACCCTGTAACAAATCCATGATGAAACACACCACGAATATGAAAAAAAATATGAGCATCACTTTGATTTTTGAGCGTTTTTTTTTGTCTTTTTTCTCCGTCCATTATGATGATTATGATTGCTGACTTCTTAACATGTTAACTCATAGACTTATGTTTGGTCGGAAACCCTCCCATTTGATATTGTAACCTAAAAACTATTTTATAATTTTCTTCAATTTTGGAATCCCTACCAAGGTTTGAATTTAAAAAAAATGAAAACACTCCATTGATCACTAACTTGTATTTATTGTTTTAAAGCATTTTAATTCAAAATGAACGTTCAGATTATCAATTAGGATACCGTTTTAATATTTAAATCATTTTTATTCGGGATACAAGCGTACTTTTTTATCCGGATTTTTCCTCTACACTCTTTTAAGGAATAAAAGCAAGTATTGATCACTAACTTGTATTTATTGATTTTAATCATTAACATGCAAAATAATTGTTAAGATTGTAAATAAGGTTATCCTTTTCATATTAAAATCACTTTTATTCAAATGTTTTTTCTCCTTTTTTCCTGAATTTTTGACTAATCGTAGCGACCTCTAAAATCTTTCAATTATTATTTTTTTTAAATATACCCAATCATTATTTTAGAGTAGAGATTCATATGACGGGGTGCCTACTTAAAACTTTAAAAGTAAAAAAATAGGATCACGCTAATGTACACCCAGATGAATCAAAAGGAGACCAGGTGGAAATATACGAATTTTTGGAATACCAAAAGACGAGCCGACGACGTAGCTTTAATAGCGAGTAGAATGTGAATAAGAAAGACGAACGACGAAAATAATTGGAAACGTGTGGAGGAGATGTGGCTTACGAGTATATCCAGCAGAGAAGAGACTAGCGGGTATTACAGTTAAAGTTGTCATCGCAAGCAAAACCCTATGCAATAAACAAAAAGGGCAGCCACCTTTGGTGTTGTTCCATTATGTATGGAAACGAAGCGTGGAACTGGCTGAAAATAGAATAAGTGTAGTAAAATGAGATTTCTTAGAAGAATATGTGAAAAACTGTGTATGATAGAATATCGAATGAAAATAAAAAAAGTTTATAAACAAAGATCGAGGCAAACGTGGCGTGCGTGCATGATACGATGTATGAATGTTGAGGAAGTGAGAGAAGTATCCCAAGAAAGAAAAGTGTGTCAGTTTATTATTTCTGCTCATCCATTCGGAGAGACGACGTGATGGTTGTTAGTTATTTTAGTTAAAAGAAAGCTACAACTGTCTCTATAATCTCTATAATAATGATAGTAATTTTTCTTGGATAACGCGTTGAAAAAGTTTTCACTTTGGATCAAAACGAGAATGGTTATTTTGTTATCTAAGTGGTTGCATGTTTTGTGTAACATAATGTTGTTTGTGAGAATGTAAAATCGATACTTTTACTTCCCCTCCAATTAAGGAGTTTGCTTACTGTTTCGCGAACTTTATAATATAAGCTAAAGTACTTTGAACAACGCGAAAATTAGTCGATAATTTAAATTAATTATAATCATAATTGTAAGAGATCCACATTATAAGTTATTCATCAAAATAAAAACATTTTAGTGAGTTCCATTAAATTAGCGGCATTTAAGATATATTTTTTTTTTATAAATACCTTCCTTTAATGTTTTCTTTGGTTATTAAGGAATGCTAAAGAGAATTTTTTTTTGTTAACCACATCAGCTAATTTCAAGCCACCCAACGCAATTTGGCTTAAAACATGAGATTTATCTATTTAAATATCATATTTCGATTACCAATGTTGGCATAAGAATACTAACAACCGCCATTTTATTAACAAATCGCCATTTTACTAACAATTCTACTAACATGTACGGAAGCGAAGCATGGAACTGGCAAAAGAAGGATGAAAGTAGAATAAATGCAGTAGAAATGAGATCTCTGAGACGAATGTGTGGATACTCTGAGTATGATAGAGTGTCGAATGAAAATATAAGAAGTGAATGCTGTGCGAATGATCGTGCCATGAACAAAATAATGAAAAATCATTAAGATGGTTTGGACATATGGAAAGAATGAATAAAGAAAGAATGGTAAAAAAATTATATGTTTATGATGTAAATGGAACCAGAAATAGAGGAAGACCGAGGAAAACGTGGCATCAAATAAATCAAATATTGAATCTCGGCCATGTGAGGAGTCAGAGAAATCGACGCGCGTGCATGACACGATGTATGAATGTTGAGGAAGTGAGAGAAATATCCTTTCATTATCTTGTGGAGAAATATGTCAGGGAAGAAAAGTGTGGCAGTCCATTCTTTCTGCCTACCCCTTCGGGGAGACGGCGTGACGGTTAGTTAGTTAGTTAGTTTTTCTACTAACATCCTATTTTATGTAGTTGTCACGATACAGGCCATGCCTAGTGTGACAACTACAGTCCATAATTTTTTTTTTGTCAAATTATTGTTATAACATGTAAAATAAATAAAATCGAAAGTGTGTTACTGTGTTGCCAGATTACTATGTTAATAATATTTATTGTTTTTTCAACAATGATGTAAAACTCTATATCAAATAATTAATACAAATGAAAAAACTTATGTTTTCTAGAAGTTTTATTATATTTTTTGGGGGATGACATGATTTAATATATTTAACTTATAATCTTTGGTTAATTTTTGAAATGTGTAAAATCGTTTATAAACTTTACAATTGGTTTCTTAGCAATACTCTAATGGAGCTACTTTGTTTTATATAATTTCATTTAATATTCCTTAAATGATGTAAATATTACAGCCAACAATTTCATAATGAGTTCCAGGAAACTTAATTAACTCTTCCCAATAATTATTTTTTCTTTAGTTTTGAAATATGTAAAATCGTTTTATAAACTGAACATTTGTTTTCTTAGAAATACTTTAATAATGAGCTACCTCAAATAACTAATTTGATTTATATAATTGCATTTCATAATGAGTTCCAGGATACACTTTTTATTTTCTAGACTCCCCCCAATAATTATATTTTCCATTGTATAAAGCCACATCATTGTCATTTGCCATATTATGTTCCTCTCAAAAGAGTATATAAAGAGTTACACGCCCAAGTGCCTTTGATAATGCCTTAGAAGGTCCACAAACCACATAACTCTTTAATGGGAAGGAGTAACAGACTTCCGAGTCTCACTCCAACAAACCACAGATCCAAGTCAAGCCTTAGAAGGGCGAAACATGTCATTCCCCAAAAAATATAATAAAACTTCTAGAAAAACATAAGTTTTTTCATTCGTATTAACTATGTTAATAGGTTGAAGATCTTAAAAAGAAAGATCGAATTACACTTGGTGATATCTCTTCTACACAACAGCTGCAGCATCCCGCCTTACATACATTATTTAAAAATGTTACATCAACCGTCATAGATTCTTACCGGTAATAAGTTATTTTTAACTTTTAAGCTCTCACGCATCTCGAAAAGGGTAAATAAATATGATTTAGCGCCACCCTCTCCCATCGCAAGATATGTTGCTTTTAAATGTTTAAACGTTTGATTTAAAATTGATTGATTTCGTCGTTAATTTTATTTGGCATTCGCTGATTTAGTGCTTCTTTACATCATTAATACTTTTAATAAATACGAATGAAAACGTCTGTTATCATGAGATTTTGTTATACTAACTAACTAACTAACTAACCATCACGCCGTCTCCCTGAAGGGGTAGGCAGAAAGAATGGACTGCCACACCTTTCTTTCCTGACATATTTCTCTCGCTTCCTCAACATTTATACATCGTGTCATGCACACGCGTCGATTTCCCTGACTCCTCACATGGCCGACATTCAATATTTGATTTATTTGATCGTGCCACGTTTTCCTCGGTCTTCCTCTATTTCTGGTTCCATTTACATCATTAACATATATTTTTTTACTATTCTTTCTTCATTCATTCTTTCCATATGTCCAAACCATCTTAATGATCCTTTCATTATTTTGTTCATGACACTATCATTCGCATTGAATTCACTTCTTATATTTTCATTCAACACTCTATCATACACAGAGTATCCACACATTCATCTAAGAGATCTCATTTCTACTGCATTTATTCTATAATACTTTCATCCTTCTTTTGCCAGTTCCATGCTTCGCTTCCATACATAAGGGTCGGTAGAAGAACACTTATGTGCACTGCCATTCTAGCTTTTTTGGATAGGTTTTTGTTTGCGATAACAACTTTAAGTTTCGATGACAACTTTATACTATATACGAGTAATAGGGGAAATTACATTTTGACTTACTTTTATTACAAATTATTTGTATTATAGAGTATTTTCAACGTTTGTTTGTATTGCGTTCATGCTAGGTTTTATAAATAGGCCTTTATGGTAATGATAACGTGAAATAAAGATATTTTTAGAATAATTCACGTTTTTAATTTCTCATCTCATATTCTTATGCTTCTCTTTATTTTTCTCTTTTTGAGATGCTATCCCCTTATAAAAGTTTCAAATTCAGTGGAATACTAATGTTGGCGAAAAATCTCTCTCAAATATGACGCCAAAGTCTGACGTAACCACCTTCGTAGGTTCTTAAGTCAAGAAAACTCAACACGTTGACTGCCAACTTAGAAAAAAATCGTAGTTTATGTTATTTTCTAGGACGCCTAATACGAGTTATCTCGTATTTTTTACTTGCTATATTTTTGTGACTGCGAGAATTTGTTAAGAGCATCAGTGTTAACATGAATACGATAACATGGGCTCAGAGGGAAAGATTAAATTGTATTAACTTTTTACACCGGAATCCTAAAAAGTATAGTAAGAGTCAGCTTGTTAAATCTTCGTATATTATATTTTTATTCCGTCATAAACATCTGATATGTTAATGTAACCATGATAATAAATAACTTTAATTTATCATATTTAATATATTAAATATATTTTTGACATTTTAATAAATAAAAACAAAGCATAATAATAAATTAAGTGTTCAAATAAAAAAAACAACTTTGTTATAAATATCAAAATTTAATATAATTAGTCGCGGCAGCTATTTCGCTAACCGATGCTAGCATCGTCAGGTCTTACAATAAACTTGAAGAGTGGGACTATGATATGTGACATGGGTTGAAAATTATATTCAATTTTGATATTTGAAGCACGAAGCATGTATATTGAAGCATGTTCACAAGAGACGGAAAAATGGAGAAAGGCATCGAAAGTAGGGTTGGTGCTGGGAATAAAATAAATGGCGCACTCAAAGTCATTACTGCAAATAGAAATATATCCACAGAAGCAAAAATGGCAGTACACAATGGAGTTCTAGTGCTATCCCTCATGTATGGAAATGAAGCTTGGAACTGGCAAAAGAAGAATGAAAGTAGGATAAACGCCGTAGAAATGAGATTACTAAGAAGAATGAGCGGGAAACGTTGTATGATAGAATACCGAACGATGAAATAAGAAAGAAATGTAAGGCAGATGACTGAGATGGTTTGGACATATGGAACGAATGGATGAGAGTAGAATGGTTAAAAAGTTGTACACAAGCAGCGTGAGTGGGAAAAGAAACCGAGGACGACGGAGAAAAACAAGGCATGACCAAATTAATCAATTACTAAAAGGCGGCCACATTCGAAGTCGGAATAATCGACGTGCGTGTATGGTACGATGTATGAATGTAGAGGAAACCCGAGAGGTATGCCAGGACAGAGCATTGTGGCAATCCATCTTCTCTACCTACCCCTCCGGGGAAATGGCGTGATGGTTAGTTTGTTTTGATATTCCTAACAAAGTTTTTTTTTTATTTAAACATTTAATTATGTTGAAATAATAAAGTGTTACCGCCAAAACAATGGATAATCAATCTAATAAATTAAGTATTAAAATGATTATTCATCTTCTTCTGTTGTAAAAAGAGCCTAAGAATTAGATGTCATTGTTTCGGGATCATATACTCGTACATAGTAAAATAGTGAAAACGCAGTACTCCAAAGAAGAAAGAAGATGGATCAACCTCCAGGCCAATGGTTTGCAGTGCTTGGCTATCCAAGTAAGTGTATGAAATTCGTTACTTGAAATCTATCATCATTTGATATTTGCATGTTTACATTTTATTATATTTCACTGTTTGTTCTTTACTTTTATGTGACATTTTTTTTCAAATATCTCTTATAATACAGGAAGATATCTTGATATCCAACATCTACTACTTCAATGAAATTTGGATACTGATCAAAATAATTTGACTATTTTCTTCCTATTAAGATTCATATATACTATTTAATATACGAACCATCAAAATGCAAAGTCAAAATTAAGAAAGTGATTTTAAATCCTGTAAATCTGTTTATTAAGATCACAAAACGTGTATTAATTCAAACTAAATGATAAAACATTTTTTATGAATTTGACTTACAAATTCAAAGCGCATTTATTTTAATTGAACTTTAGTGTATAAATGATATTTTAGGTAAATATTTTGCTCAAAATATCGACTTGTATTTATTTTAACAAAAAAAATTCCAAGTATATTTCATTTATTTAAATTAGTGTATCACACAATCGTTGTTTATTTGTATTTTATATTGCATTAGATAAATTCGAACTACAAATGTCTTTGAATCGAACACAAGATCAGATTAATATTTGATTTAGACATTTTTGAATAAAGTAAGTTTTTTTCGTATAAAATTCAGATGACAAATTGAGGACTCTTTATGAAATGAGCAGCAAAACATTTGAATTGAAAGAAACTTTAGAAATTAAATATATTCGAAGTTTTCTTCGGCAGCTTCTAATGATAACCCTTCTAAAAATAGATACTCGTTATACCTGTCTCCGTACCTACTAGGTATTATGCTAATCCAATGAAAAACATTATATTGCAATGTTATTTTTATAAATACGAGGAAGCAGTCATCTCCAGATAAGGGGTCCAAAATCTAAAAGCGTTTGTTTTCCTTAGTCGCCGTAAAACGATTACATGCGAAGGACAATTACATATCTTGTTTGGTAATGCTCTGAACAGGGCTTTGAAAATTAATCACAGAGAGTTATTCACTTCATACACTCTTCTTAAACGCAATAGTTTTTAGAGAACTTCAGAAAAATCCTTTTTATCTTGGTTTTAGAAGTGACGTGGTTTATACAATACTTCAAAAACATACTCGTACAATCCCTTTCTTTCGCGTATTGAGTTCTGTATTTTTGAGAACAAATACAGTATCATTATTATTATATTATTATAATTATACGAGTAGTTAAATAATTATTATTTTTATTATTACTCTTATTATTATTATTATTATTAATATTATTATTATTATTATTATTATTATTATTATTATTATTATTATTATTATTATTATTACTATTATTATTATAACTAACTAACTAACTAACTAACCATCACGTCGTCTCCCCAAAGGGGTAGGCAGAAAGAATGGACTGCCACACTTTTCTTTCTTGACATATTTCTCTCGCTTCCTCAACATTCATACATTGTGTCATGCACGCGCGTCGATTTCTTTGACTCCTCACATGGCCGACATTCAATATTTGATTTACTTGATCGTGCCACGTTTTCCTCGGTCTTCCTCTATTTCTGGTTCCATTTACATCATTAACATAAAATTTTTTACCATTATTTATTCATTCATTCTTTCCATGTGTCCAAACCATCTTAATGATCCTTTCATTATTTTGTTCATAACACCATCATTCTCACCGCATTCACTTCTTATATTTTCATTCGACACTCTATCATACACAGAGTATTCACACACTATTATTATTATTATTATTATTATAAAAAATCATATTAAAAATCACTACTGCTACTATCTTTTACCTCTGAAGTAAAGCTATTCATTGTAACGTAAGTTACTATTTCTTATTTATTTTCGGTTATCTTAATATTCAGTGTTTAGCTCTAGACCCCATTCAAACCCCTAGTTCCCGTTTTTACCACCAGAGTGCTACTTTAAACTCTTGTTCCCGCGCGCTTCTCGGATTTGGCGCTAAATTCACCCCGATGTGTGCGCCCTCTGCAGTTCACTCTCAGCCCCTTCTGCGCAACCCATTCTGCGCAGCCGATTCGGCCCGACTTCACTTCGTTTTGAGCTGTCAACTTCGCGGCATCGATTGGAGGATCGCCGTTTCGACCCGCGATTTTCCCGATGGGATAATCCGTTTTCATCTAGCCTCATCCGCCATGGAATAACTTCGAGCAAGGTATTTGCGGTACTTGCCATCGTGCCCATAAAATCTGTGGCATTATTTCAGGTTTTCTGCCAACTTGTCCTGCGCTATGGCGATGCCAAAAGTGCATATCCGCTCCCAGGCCGTTTGTCAAGCCCGACCTTGCTGCGGTTGATTCCCTCCGCCACGGTCCGAGCCATCCTCTGCTCCCGAAATTGCCGCCCACGTGTTGTCGCACATCATGCCCCGACAACGTGGTTGACCTCACCACCATGCGGAACTGCGAGGACCACTTCACGCCGCTTCAGACAGCACCAACAGGTTAGGGAACCTCGTGTCTGCCAGGTGACGCTTTACATATTGATTTGCTGACCCACCATCTTCTGGTCAGCGTCGCTGATAACGTCTACGGACGACGTCGCCGGTCGATGTCCTGACGAGCACGCCGTCGAGGAATCGCCGCAAACAGCCTCTTCATTATTTCACCATGTGCCTCTTTTTTTTATACGTACGACATCTCTAGCCCCTAGATAACTATTGTAACTATTTTTTTGTGTTATAATAAACCCTCATGTATTCCGTCATATGTATTTATTTACACCTTTCCCTATTCGAATGACAAGCCGGAAAGTATCTCACGAGAAAACCGGAGATCTAAGGGCCCGCTCTCTGCGCTAGCCGAGGTAGGGAGACACCCATTACACTGGCGCCCAAACGTGTGGCGTTCTGGCGTTGTCGTTCGATGAAGGACTTGTGTGGGCTAAACATATGTCGTATATTGATTGTTAACTGTTTATTGTCGAATTGGTAGTTTGTGATTAATTGTTTATAATGGAACAAATAGTAAATGTTCCCGGGGCCCATTTCAAAACCCTTTGCAAGGCGTTGAAGGATCGCGGAATATTGCCAAAGAATACCCTCGTGGAAGTCCGTGTTCAGGCTGAGGAATTCAACGCACGGACGAGTGATGTCGTTCCACTCACCATACCCCCCACCGTCGCTGACCTGCCGACCTCCGCCCCCCTTTCAATCGTGTCCTCCTCATCGGTTTCTCTAACACGACCCCCTGTAGAGCTTCAGCCCTTGAATGTTAATTTCGCATCGTGGCCTGTGCAACATTTCACCGGCGCGGAAGATGTGCGCGAATTTTTCACCCGTCTAGAAGAAATCGCCAAATCTAGACGCTTCGACTCCCAATTGTTGCCATCTGTACTTCCCGAATTCCTCAAAGGCCGCGCTCTGACACACTATAGAGCGTATTGTACGACCTCCAGTGACTGGTTGCTCCTTAAGTCACAGTTCCTGCAGCGTTTCGAGGATGACGATTATGTCATCTCAAAGAAGCTGGAGATATGGTCCTCGCGCCAGTCTCAAAATGAATTAGCGGCAGACTACTTCGCCCGGGTAGTGAGCACCAATAATACCATTGGGGAGGACGGTCTCTCTGACCAGGAGATCCTCAAGGTATTAAGGAAGGGACTTTCGCCCAAATTAGCCCCCGTAATAATTTCAGCCAACTTCTCCTCCGTCGTGGAACTGGAGAGAGCATGCCAGACCTACGAAAGATTGATTGGTGCGTCGGACCACCCCAGCCGCTCTGAACCTAAATCCGGCCCCTACGTCCAGAAATCCCTAGCTGCCGTTCGTGTGCCTCCCAAGAGCCCCCTAAGATGTTTCTCCTGCAAAAACCTGGGCCATATCGCCAAGAATTGCAGAAAAAAAACCTTCCTGACACCTCTAGACCACCCCCCAGTTTTTTCGCAACAAAAAACTAGCAGCTAGCCAGTCTCCCGTAATCCCGCGCTCAGCGGAGTGGTTAGACTGGCTGGCTTCTGTAAAATTATTCCACGAAACCTGGTATCTCCATGCGGTAAAAATTACAAACACCTGTACCGTTATTCGAAATCAGGAAACTCCTCGTGCCCTGACTCCAGCAGCTACCTCTGGAAGGTTGTTGTACCCGCTAATGAAATCCCCCATGTTATATCTGACTTTCATAACAACTTCTGTCATCCCGGGATTGAAAAAACATTTAGAACCCTCTCGCAAACATTTTATTGGAGCAATATGCGTCGCACTATCAAACAATTCATAAAAACTTGCGACACCTGCAAGGCCTATAAGCATAGCACGCAGTCCCCTTTAGGTTTAATGACGGTGCCTAAACGCCTTTCTAAACCCCTCGTCTCCTTGTCTGCAGACCTCGTAGGGCCACTCCCGATGTCCAATCATCGCTTCTGTCACATTCTGACAGTAGTAGACAACTTTTCAAAATTTGTTTGGGCGTTTCCCCTTAGGACAGCCAACTCCAAAACTGTAATTAAATTACTCGAGGAGAAAATATTTCTGCCTTACTCTGTTCCCCGTACGCTTATTATCGACAACGGAAGTCAATTTGTCTCCAAGGAGTTCCGTAAGTTCACTGAAACCTATGGAATACAAGACTTGTACTACAACGCCCGCTATCATCCTCAGAACAATGTAAGCGAACGTCATAATGCAAACATCATTACCGCACTGGCAATTCTGGTAGGGAATAATCAACGGACTTGGTGTTCAAAGCTTCCACAGATCTCATCTTGCTTAAATAATACTGTCAGTATTGCTACAGGATATACCCCGTTCTTTCTTTTGCACGGCTTTGAAACTGCTCCCCACGGTTCATTTCACAATAAATTTGTTCGTGAATCAAACTCCCATAATCCATCTGACATCACCTCGGACTACGCATCTGGCCTACTTAGAATGGAAAATGTCTATGAAGAAGTTTCTTCCGCACTACTCCAAGCCTTCCAACGGAACGCTACTCGGTATAATCTAAGGCGTAAATCTTGTACCTTGCATGTCGGACAACTGGTCTGGCGCCGTGCCTTCCTTCAATCTGACGCTTCAAGGTACATATCTGCCAAACTGTGTCCCAGATTTATCAAGTGCAGGATACTCAAAAGAATTTCAGATACCATATATGAACTGTCTGATATGGCTGGAAAAAGTATCGGTACATTTCACATCAAGGACTTAGTCAAACAGGAATAGTTTCTAAGTTAAACTTAAAACTTAGTGGCGCCCAATTATATTAACCTATGACTCAAACCTTTGTCTTAATATGTATTTTAGTTCTCAAGGGACTCGCATAATTTCCATCATTTCGCGAGGACGGGTAAGCGACCCCGGGACCCTAGCCATTACTGCTATTCCTAGCATACTTTTCCCCCATAGCAGTAGTGTCCTTCAATCTAACCTTGTTTCCTTCCTCATTATGCATCCTATCCCCACTATGATTGCCCCCTTCCTTGTGCCAATTTCTATCTTACTTGCATTTGTAGTGTCTATTGTGTTATGGTATGTATGAATAAGCGCCTGATGAAGAATAAACTGCCCCCATTCACCACTTGATCTAGTTGTGTTAGGAGCGCTCTAAGAGAAGATGCCTGTATCCATCGAATGCATGAATAATTGTAAATTTCCCGAACGCTAGAGACACTTGGTAGACCTACAGATGCATTTGTATTATGGTTTGGTTATATTTTCCCTTCCTACTTGAGTGTTCCATGTTCTTGTGTGTTCTGGATGGTTTAAAAACTTCTTTTATTTGTGTGGAATACAAGATTGTCCATCACTTATAATATTATGAACTTTTCCATCTCACCAGAACAGAAATTTTATTCACATATCATTTTTGTATGTGTAAATTGTCTAAATTTATAACTATTGTAACACCAATTTCTTTATAAACTTGTTTTTTTTTACTTCTTATTTATTGTTATATATGTTCATGTGTGTTTTGGGTCGTGAGTCAGTTAAAGGTGTTGCATATTGGATTGGCAATCACTTTTACGATTGAGTTCACTTCTCCGATTCACCTGAACAATAACGTCCATTATATGTTTTAAAATGTTGTAGGTTTATATGTTGTTTCAGTCACCTGTAGAGTTTGTTTTTGTTGAGAATAGAAGGAGTCAGAACGCTATAGGTATACAGCCTTAGAATATGTAGATGTGCCTTATTTTCCGAGGCGAAAGGGAGCCAGACCCTAATAAAAAGCAACGCTATAGGTATACAGCCTTAGAATATGTAGATGTGCCTTATTATCCGAGGCGAAAGGGAGCTAGACCCTAATACAAAGCAACACTATAGGTATACAGCCTCATAATATGTAAACGGACATGCCTCTGCTGTATGTAATTTAAATTTTTGTTTTTACTGGTGACTGAACACATAATATTGTTGTAACTGTTTTTCTTTATAATCTATCATCTAGGCTAGAGATGTCCAACAATAATTTACCTCAAGACCCTAACCCCTTCTCCTTTTAGAATCAGTGAGTGCTATTTACCTGCAAAGAAAAAAAAAAAACAATTGTCTCTTTTGTGCTGTGGAAACTTTAAAACAATGATAATTTTTGTATTTATAACTTAACTGTGTTTGTGTTTTTACCTGAACTATAATTTGTATTTTTTTTTTAAACTTAACAATTTGTAATATGTCAAACTAACTGCTAACCTAAGACTTAAACCTGCTTTCTCTGTGTTTAATGATCATTAATATTCAGAATTAAACTATGATTTGTTTTTTTAAAATAAATTTTGTTTGTAAAATGTTTAACTAACTGTAACCTAGGATTTAAACCTGTTTTTATTGTGTTTAATGATCCTTAATTTTCTGAACTTGTGACTATAGTTTGTATTTTTAAACTAAACTTAACAATTTGTAATATGTCAAACTAACTGCTACCTTTTAGGATATAAACCTCTCCCATGTGTATAATGATACATTTTTTAAACTTGTGAATCTAATTTGTACTTTGAAATAAACTGTCTTTGTATTTCTCAATTGTCCAAACTGTCACCTTCTAGGATTTAATCCACGTGTAACTTTTGTATGCCATTCACTGAAGGAGCTTTTTTTTTATTATTTTTTTTTATTCCACATAAGAGCGAGTGTAACGTAAGTTACTATTTCTTATTTATTTTCGGTTATCTTAATATTCAGTGTTTAGCTCTAGACCCCATTCAAACCCCTAGTTCCCGTTTTTACCACCAGAGTGCTACTTTAAACTCTTGTTCCCGCGCGCTTCTCGGATTTGGCGCTAAATTCACCCCGATGTGTGCGCCGTCTGCAGTTCACTCTCAGCCCCTTCTGCGCAACCCATTCTGCGCAGCCGATTCGGCCCGACTTCACTTCGTTTTGAGCTGTCAACTTCGCGGCATCGATTGGAGGATCGCCGTTTCGACCCGCGATTTTCCCGATGGGATAATCCGTTTTCATCTAGCCTCATCCGCCATGGAATAACTTCGAGCAAGGTATTTGCGGTACTTGCCATCGTGCCCATAAAATCTGTGGCATTATTTCAGGTTTTCTGCCAACTTGTCCTGCGCTATGGCGATGCCAAAAGTGCATATCCGCTCCCAGGCCGTTTGTCAAGCCCGACCTTGCTGCGGTTGATTCCCTCCGCCACGGTCCGAGCCATCCTCTGCTCCCGAAATTGCCGCCCACGTGTTGTCGCACATCATGCCCCGACAACGTGGTTGACCTCACCACCATGCGGAACTGCGAGGACCACTTCACGCCGCTTCAGACAGCACCAACAGGTTAGGGAACCTCGTGTCTGCCAGGTGACGCTTTACATATTGATTTGCTGACCCACCATCTTCTGGTCAGCGTCGCTGATAACGTCTACGGACGACGTCGCCGGTCGATGTCCTGACGAGCACGCCGTCGAGGAATCGCCGCAAACAGCCTCTTCATTATTTCACCATGTGCCTCTTTTTTTTATACGTACGACATCTCTAGCCCCTAGATAACTATTGTAACTATTTTTTTGTGTTATAATAAACCCTCATGTATTCCGTCATATGTATTTATTTACACCTTTCCCTATTCGAATGACAAGCCGGAAAGTATCTCACGAGAAAACCGGAGATCTAAGGGCCCGCTCTCTGCGCTAGCCGAGGTAGGGAGACACCCATTACATCATATAAATCAGTCATAGTATTTTCTGTAAAGGTAATTTTTTCTTAATGGGTATTCTGAGGAATAGTTTTTTTCGAAACTGCATATTTTCAATAATTTTTATACTAAAGAATAGGTGTTCTCTGGCGAAAAAAAATTCTAGAAGATTTATTATATTTATGGGAATGACATGTTTCGCCCTTCTAAGGCATTATCAAATGTGATCATGCCTTACAAGGGCGAAACATGTCATTCCCATAAAATATAATAAAACTTCTAGAAAACTGGCGTTTTCATTCGTATTAATTATTTAATATGAAGTTTTATATCATTGTTCAAGAAACAATAAATAATCAAAGAGCGTTTGCATAACCCTGATTGCATTATTTAGGTGTCTGCTCATCACCATACGTACGAGGAGACATTGTGTACATTTCATCATCGTCACCTGAGCAGCTCTTTTGCGTAAATCCACACCGGCTCGTTAAAATGGCGGATATTTTGTTATGTGACTCCCGATACCTCCAACGCGCAGTACCGTCTCGGGACCTTGTGCTTCCATTAATGCCATTATCTGCTCAAGAAAGTACTTCCATTCATCCAATGAATTCTATCTTGTTGTTCAATTATATCATTCTAATGTATATACCTGATATGACTAGTTTAATTGCTTAATTAACGTAATATTATTATTAATACAAGCATTATGTTATATATTATATACCTCTTTGGGGAGACAGCGTTATTAGTTGATTAGTTTGAAATTGTTAATAAGTGATTTTTTTCACAAATAACATTTATTCACAAACTTGCATTAAGAAAATTGTTTGAATATCTCCTTGCATGGAGCAAGGTAATTCATTAAATCTATTCAACTTCTAGGAAAAAAGACATTCTTATCATTGTTAAAAAATATGAGAATGTCATTTTTCCATATATTTATATAGAAAAATGAGATGAGGTCCCTTAAACGTATGTGTCGTAGAACGATGTACGACAGAATCTCAAATGTTGATATTAGAAAGGAATGTAGAGTGAAAAAAGGTATAATGAAGAATCATATGAAAGGATCGCTGCGTTGGTTCGGACATATGGACCGCGTGGGTGAAGAAAGAATAGTTAAAAAAATATACTGTAACGATGTAAATGGAGTACGGAGTCTAGGTAGACCGAGGAAAACACGGCATGAACAAATTAATCAAATTTTAAAGGTTGGTCTTAGAAGCCGGAAGAATCGACGTTCGTGTATGACTCGCTGTATGAATGTGGAGGAAGCTAGAGATGTATTTCAGGATAGAATATTGAGGCGGTCCATTATCTCTGCCCATCCCTACTGAATTTAAATATTAAATGTTATAATAATTAAAACAAAATTACCATTTTTTCAAACATTATATATGAATATGTAAGAGATAATGAAAATTGAAACCCATTGTATTAAATACGAACCTCCAAGAATACCTGTAATACCAATAGTTAAATTCAGAAAATTTTACATAAATATTTGAAGATTATTTTTGTATAGAATCATGTTTACCACCCCTGATCTGTATGTATATAAAGAACTAAGTTTACAATAGTGTTACCAGTCTGTCGATGCCAGCGAGCCTGGCGAAACCGGTTGCTGTCTAAATAAAGACAAAAGTGGAAGTAGTCGTAGTAAACATCGTTTTATTTAATTATTATTTAAAATGAACTTCCATCAAGAGATTTCAGTAAAATCATTTGATGAAACTTAACTTCAATTTCTTAAAGTATTTTCTTATTTTGGACGTCGAAATTGATTGAATGAAATCTTCCATAAAATTTGATTATTCGTTCATTTGATTTGACTAGTAAGCCGTCGAACTTTCGAGTAGAATCTAGAAAAGTGTATGGTGAAGTATAGATTATTTTTGATAGATATATTGTAGAGATTGCTACATTGGAACTTTAAATTAAACTGTAATATTTCCAAAGTCTCCCTTTGATCTATTTGAGGTTAGGCGCCGTACGCAACGCTCTCTCGCATTCTAAAGACGGCCCTGGCACGATATCTACTCTAGGACAAACTCAATTTACAAAATATGGCGCTTACAGCCATCTGACATTTCGGCAAGGAGTAAATTCTAAAGGGTAAACATACAATGGACTATTAACTTTTATGTGAAATTGATGCCCTGCGTTGGAATCGCGGTAAGAATTTCTGGAGTAATTAAATTCGAATTGGTTCGTGACTCCGTGGCGAGTAACAGAAAGAAAATTTTGTTTCAAAAAATAACCTGATAATTTATTTTTCTTTCACTTAAAAAATATATAAAAATATAATTAAATATTATATGTTTCCTGGATGTTTTTTTTTATAACTTAATTTATTTAATCTTTAAAACGTTATTGTGTTTTATGAATCGTTTCATATATTGAACAAAAGATTTTTTTGAAAGATAGATTTTAAGCTGTAAATTCTTAAAAATAAAAGTAACTAACAATCGCGCCGTCTCTCCAAAGGGACCGCCACATTGTTATTTCTTGACATTCTTCTTTCGTTTCCTCAACATTTATGCATCTTATAATGAACACCAAATATAGATTAATTAAAACATCCGTCCAGTCATCACGCGTACATTTATGAAAATATGAAATATTTCTTCTAAACGAGATTTTCATTTTAATAAAGAACAGAAAATGGAATATTTTACTAAAAATAAAACGAAAGCTAAGATTTTATTGAATTTTTATTGAAATGGCATGTTACACCTTGTAAAGGCATTATTCGATATTTTTTTTAACTATCTTACTAACAATCACACCGTATACACAGGCGTAGGCAGAGAGGATGGACTGCCAGACTTCTCGTATTGATTTTTATAAAGTTTACGTCATAGGGATTGGATTGCAGCGAGTTTAACTTATTTGATAGTTCTTGGACGCCACTTGGGTATTTTTTTAATGTCGCAGTTTTCGATTTATTTTCACATTTTTTTAAACAACAGATTATTTGATTCCATTGCAACTTTTTAGATATTTGAAGCAAGTTTATTAAGTCAGACTTAAGACAACGTATTTTTTTTAACAAGGTCATTGCCGGGAATTCAACTGGGGACCTTTGACGTGACAGTCATAACTGTTGCCACTTTGCCACGTAGTCCTCCAAAATGTGCGAACGTTTTAGATACTTCATGGCGAAGTAGATTCTATAAGACTTTAACTTTTTATTTATGACAAGTTATTTTTCGGCAAATCCTTTTTTTAATTTACAATCTCCCAGGGGAAAAAACTTTCCTTAGTAGACCCTTTAATTTTGTAGGACTTGTAAAGATTTCAAGTAGTTGGTTCTACTTTCGGTACGTGTCAAAAGCCCCCAGGGGGTTGGTACATGCTTTGCGATCATAGTGCGTAAGGTTTAGATCTTTGGGTGCCGGGATATATTTCATAGCAATTGGAAGTCCGCGGCCCTTACGGGGTGATCTAATCTCGAGTATAGACTTAGCTTGATGGGTCGTGTTGCGAATAATTCACTTACTCGGGAAAATTTCGAGCGTCCGTCTCGCGAGCGGTGGAACGTTTATTTTTTTGCTATTTTTTCAAGGCGGCGTCGCACATTCCTCGAATACCAATGGCGCTGCCTTATCGCTACCCTATCCGGGTCGTCAGCATTATTGCTTCATTGATTCTCGAAAGTCAGAAGAGACTTTGGAACTGTTATTTAATTTGTATTTTCTCCTAGTTCAAGACAACTTCAATTTAATATAATTTACTAACTAACTTACCAACCATAGCGCCGATTATTTGACGGGGTGGGCAGAGAGGATAAGAGCCTTGTCTTGACATCACATTAGTTTCCTCTACATTCATACATCATAATCTACCTGCACGTAAATTTTTCCTAATGTGGCCGCAATTTAGTATTTGATACATTTAGTCAAATTATGTTTTCCACGGCTTCTCTTTCCACTCACACTGCTTGTATTCGAAATTTTACCCATCTCGTCCAATCGTTTCATATGTTTAAACCATCTAAGGAATACATTTTCAATTTCAGATGCAACTACCTGCCTTTCGTTTCTTACATATTTCGTCATTCGGTTTCATACATCGTTTTTTCGTATATTCTTCTCATTTATATAAAATTAACACAATTTCAAAAATATGAAAATATAAACAAAAAAGGCTATCTGATTTCAAAACAAACCTAACTGTCCTGAATCATTATCCGGACATTCCAATAATTAAGTTTGTTTAACTTTTTTGACTCTTAATATATCCAAATTCTTCCGTTGGTTTGATTTGCAATGATTTCTAGAATTAAAACATTTTACCAAAATATGGATATGAATTAGCTTCTTCTTCTTATTCTTAATTAGGCCTTGTGGTCTGTTTCTAGAGATAGATTGGTCTCCAGCGTAATCGATTCCCAGGTATCGATCCATTAATTTCCTGGTCTAATTTAGTAAATTTTTGTCTTGATATCAGATAATTAAAGGATCATTAAGATGGTTTGGACATATGGAAAGAATGAATGAAGAAAGAATGGTAAAAAAATATATGTTAACGATGTGAATGGAACCAGAAATAGAGGAAGACCGAGGAAAACTTAGCACGATCAAATACTGAATGTCGGCCATGTCAGAGAAATCGACGCGCGTGCATGACACGATGTATAAATGTTGAGGAAGCGAGAGAAATATGTCAGGAAAGAAAAGTGTGGCAATTCATTATTTCTGCCTACCCCTTCGGGGAGACGGCGTGAGGGTTAGTTAGTTAGTAAGTTTATTTATTTATTTAACGCATGAACGCCAAAATGGCTTTTACAAAATAAGCACAATAACCTATAATTCACAAGATTCACATAAGAACATACAAAGCGGAAGGAATTATGACAACGAGAATATATTAATAAAATCATGACAATGTACAAAAACACAATAATTTGATTATGATGGAACAGGTAGAATAATATATAATATTCAAATCAAATCAAACAATAATAACACATAATAATACATAGAATTAAACTCGTAAAACATATATAATGACGGGTACACATAATAACACATAGAATTAAAACATTATAAAATATAATTTTACATAATATTAATATGTAATTTTGAGAAAGGAAAAAAATATGATAAATCTCAATTAAGCACCCTTGAAAGCTCTGTAGAGTGAAAATAAAATGAATTATTTTTTTGAGTTTCTGATCACCTTTATTGGAAAATAATTATGAAAATGGGATTAAGTCGTTCAAAATTTCGTTAATATATTTATTTTTAATAATTAATTAGATGAAGTATGATCTTAAGTTGATTTATAATTTTGATTAGTTATTGATCCTTTCAGTTGAATTATAAGCTTATAATAATAATGAGATCGAGGAAAACGTAGCATTATCAAATTAATAAAATGTTAAATGTCGGCTATGTAAGAGGTCAGAAAAATCGACGTGCGCGCATGACGCGATATATTGATGTAGAGGAAGCGAGAGAAGTATGTCAGGAAAGAATATCGTGATGGTCCATTTTTCTGCCGAGCGTTTGATGGTAAGTTAACTAATTAAGATCATATATAAGAATGAATTTACGTATCTGGGAAGCATGTTTACAAGAGACGGAAAAATGGAGAAAGACATCGAAAGGAGGGTTGGTGCTGGGAATAAAATAAATGGCGCACTCAAAGTCATTACTGCAAATAGAAATATATCCACAGAAGCAAAGATGGCAGTACACAATGGAGTTCTAGTGCCAACCCTCATGTATGGAAGTGAAGCTTGGAGCTGGCAAAAGAAGGATGAAAACAGGATAAACGCCGTAGAAATGAGATCACTAAGAAGAATGTGCGGGAAAACGTTGTATGATAGAATACCGAACGATGAAATAAGAAAGAAATGTAAGACAGATGACTGCATCATGAATAAAATTAAGAAAGGATCCCTGAGATGGTTCGGACATATGGAACGAATGGATGAGAGTAGAATGGTTAAAAAGTTGTACACAAGCAGTGTGAGTGGGAAAAGAAGCCGAGGACGACCGAGGAAAACATGGCATGACCAAATTAACCAATTACTAAAAGGCGGCCAAATTCGAAGTCGGAATAATCGACGTGCGTGCATGGTGCGATGTATGAATGTGGAGGAAGCCCGAGAGGTGTGCCAGGACAGGCCAGTGTGGCGATCCATCCTCTCTGCCTACCCCTCCGGGGAAATGGCGTGATGGTTAGTTAGTTAGTTAGTTATAAGAATGAAAATTTAAGAAGTGATTGCGGTGCGAATGATGGTGTTATAAACAAAATTATGAAAGGATCATTAAGATGGTTTGGACACATGTAAAGAATGAATAAATAAATGGTAAAAAAAATTGTATTTTAACTATGTAAATGGAACCAGAAATAGAGGAAGACCGAGGAAAATGTGGCGCGATCAAATAAATCAAATATTGAATGTCGGCCATGTGAGGAGTCAGAGAAGTCGACACGCGTGCATGACACGATGTAAGAATGTTGAGGAAACGAGAAAAATATGTCAGGAAAGAAAAGTGTGGCAGTCCATTATTTCTGCCTACCCCTGTATTTCTGGTTCCATTGACATCGTTAACATATACTTTTTTTTACCATTATTTCTTCATTCATTATTTTCATATGTCTAAACCATCTTTATGATCCTTCCATTATTTTGTTCATAACACCATCATTCGCACCGCATTCACTTCTTATATTTTCATTCGACAATCTATTATACTCAGAGTATCTACACATATATGTTACCTATGTTATAACCGAAACATGTCTGTGTTAAGTGAAACAAAGTGTAATTACTTTTATTCAAATATTAATCCACAACACAATGTGATGGCGAATATATAATAAATTAAATATATTTATTATCAGTACGGGAGGATTCATCTCTCGGCTCCGATTAATGAGC
>JAHDVF020001295.1:0-10932 GCA_022606425.2 Lepidostoma basale
CTTTGTTTGGTATTCAGAATGCCATTGCACTGGACGAGTCCCAGCACCGAACACATAAAAGAGATCTCCTCATCGACATCCCTGCTCTGTGCCGAGTACAAATTAAAATCGCCCAGTAAAATGACACGCTTATCCCCAATTATTAGCAGATTACAAAGAATCTTATTAAAAAATAATCTATAAGACTCTAAAGAACTCTGAGGAGGAAAATATATTACGCATATGTAAACTATCGTACCTCTATATGTGAGCTTAAGCCAAAGATCTTCATTGACCGTTTCCAACATAGAAGATCTCTGGATATCCATAGATTGTCCGTGTCTCACGGCCAACAAACACCCCCCACCCTGCCTGTGAGCACTACAAGAGGACGCGCGATCTCTCCTAAACACAATAAAATCCGACGTGAATAGTTCCGAGCTCAAAACGCTATCACTAAGCCACGTCTCGGTCAAACATATTATATCAAAATCACATCCTGCTACCTCATTGTAAAACTCGGTGCATTTGGTATTTAACCCTCGTGCGTTCTGATAAAAACATTTTAATGAAGAGGAACAAGAAACAGGGGGAACAATACTGGCCTCGCTTGTGTCTAGTCATTTGACTTTAGGCAAGTGCGGAGTTACCACCCTATTATCCCATTCCTTAACATATGAATGACGTGGCCAATGACAGGGCTTTAAAACTTCACCAACAATTTCTGAAGGTATACCCAATTTGAACGAGGCATAATCTCCCCTCGACTTGATTTTGAAGACCTTGAATGCGGCCGTACTGACAATCGAGGTAAGGTATTTGATAAGGTCATCTGCTGTGGTATCCTTGTGCAGGGGGTAGAGGTGATAAAATGTCATTTTTTTGTTTACTGAAACGTCATCACTGCGAAGTTTACCGCGCACCACACGACCTCTGCGGGTTCCCTTCGCCACTTTCCAATCTTCCGCCACAGTCGCAGGTGTCGAGGCTGTTTCCGTGGATTCCAGGGTCTCCGATGGCTGGTCCTGGTTGGGCTCAGAAGGGCACGTTTCTGGAGAGGAGCGCTGGGAGTTGGCCTTCCGCTTACTGGAACCGGCAGACACAATGGTAGTAGATATGTCCCCCGTCCCTCTCAGCACACCAGCCGTAAGGGACCTCGTCATCATTCTTCTCGGTTGGCCAACCGCTGCTGCAGTCGAGTACAGCCTAGGAGCAGGGACCGGGACCACAGCAGGAGCCCGAGTGCGACCAGGAGCGATGACAGACGCCACAGGGGGCGCTGGGCAAGTGGGAGATACTGTTACAGCAGTAGGCGGAGCGGAGACGGACAGAAGAGATGCAACTTGATTGCTCGGTGGATCCTCGGCTGAGGGCAAGCCATTCATCCGTCCTCCACATACACATTCACTCATTTTTTGTATCAGTATGGCCACTGCGGAGTTAATTAAGTCCACTTTTAAGTGGAGTGATTTTATCTCACAGAGCATATTGACGGAATCACTCATTTTCGAAATAAATAATATAATTAACAATTAACTGTCACTTATTGTGGGAGCGATCGTGGTGACAATCGTGGTGTAATGGGGGTAGGCCGCACAAGTGTCAAATAGTTTTAGGTCAAACTCGCAAACACTGAGGAGCAGCTCCACGATAACAGTCACAAAATAATCACCACTTTACAATATTACAACAGTTGTAATTATAGTTGTGGACAATGCCACAAAACAAAATAACATAGCACTTGCCACTCGACCACGAATGTCGGTATAGAATTCACGTAAAAATGAAATGGCGATAGATTAGCTACCTGTCATATGTCATGAGAATCAATATGATAGCTATACACCTTACATCGATATTGTTTGCGCTGTAATGGTGTAAAGACCGATTTAAATAATAATAATATAAGTAAATAATTACAATAAGTACACAAGTTTTAATTTATTAAATAAACTACATTTAATGTAATGGCGCCACATGACGTGGCCGTGCCATCTACTTAAAAACCGCTTCTTAGGATTACAAAAGACACTGTCAGTGTCATATAAAACCCTGACGAAGCTCCGGCGGGAGCGAACCCGGTTGTATTTAAAAAAATAATGTTGGTGTTAATACAAATTTACACGTGTATTAATATTACGATAACTTTTTGGAAACATTATATATTATCAAGGATTGATTGTATCTCAATAGAGACGAAGATGTAAATTGTTTTTTGGAAACAGAATATGGTGGTCGAGGCGTTTACAGGACCTATGACCTGTCATTGGTTGGGCTAAGCGATCACTTTATATTAACAACATTCCCCACTCCGCCCTTCTTACGACCATCACGTCTGACAATTTTTCGGAAGTTGTATATATGCTACTATGTTGCACAACACTTCACATTTTTTAGTTCAATCTACACTAGCGCCATCTATTAAGATCAGGTGTAATTATATTATCACAACGCTTTTTTGTAATTATCACATACATATTTCAAATATATTTTTATTAAACTTCTGAGTATTTCTAGAGGGGAAAACAAGACCTTTTCAATGTATTTTTATTGAAATGTCAACCCCATTGCTTATTTTCTATTATTACTATTTATACCTACAATGGAAATTAATGAAATTCTCATGCGTATGACTGCTTAAAAATGTCATCAAATTCTCTT
Source organism: Lepidostoma basale (assembly GCA_022606425.2). Taxonomy (NCBI): domain Eukaryota; kingdom Metazoa; phylum Arthropoda; class Insecta; order Trichoptera; family Lepidostomatidae; genus Lepidostoma; species Lepidostoma basale. The sequence continues at coordinate 2,641 of JAHDVF020001295.1, forward strand.
CAACGGAAAACATAAGTGACCCCCTCACATCAAGAGCTTAATGTATGTTGGAAACACAAATGAAGGTACTTATTATTGTTGGAAGGGTGCATTGTATTATACGATATATGAGGAAGCTAAAAATAAGTTAATTGTTTTGGTCAATTTAACTATTGCCGCACTTTATAATAGTTAATTGTGACACATAATACGTTTGTACTGTTTTGCTGTTAAAATTATATTAGTTTGATCGTTTTTATAAAGAATTTTGACAGGTGTAAAAATAAATTTTTCATTTGTTCCAATGACAATTTGAATAATTTCTTCAATATTATTTTAAAGTTCTTGCTGGTAAAGTGCCTAATTACAGCTAATTTAAAAAATGGTGGATACGTGTAACATAAATTAAATAAATACAAAAGTCCGGATCGTCCATGTCAACATGTGCAATATAAAAAAAAACATTATGTGCTGAATTAAAAAACGGTGGATTCGTGGAACATAAATTAAATAGACAATATGTGCACTATCTAAAAAGAACATTTTGTGTTAAATTATTTTTATTTTGTTATTTTATTTTATATCATTGTATTTTATATTATTTGTTTTAGATTTATTTTGTGCGTGTTGGACGATCGAAGTGTGCGCGGGAGATGCCTATTGGTGGCGATGAGGTTCGCAACCCATCACACCGCGTCTCCCGCGGAGCGAAAAGAGAAGGATGGAGTGCCGCATCAGTAAAAGTGTGACAGTCCATTCTTTCTGCCTACCCTTTCGGGGAGACAGCGTGATGGTTAGTTAGTTAGTTTAAATATAATATTTATATTTTTTTCTATATTCGCCATCATTTTGTGTTGTGGATTCACATATGAATAACTTTTTGGAAACATTATATTAACACTTTTTTGTACACTTTTCACAAACATAATTCGGGACACAAAGTCTCTTCAGACAACGAGCATGAACTACAAGTCCTGGTGAATTGTATGTATGAGGTATGCATGCAAAATGATCTGATGATGAATGTTAATAAGTCCAAGGTAATGATTTTTGAAAAAGAAGAAATCATGACAGTCTGCAACATTAGCGTGAATGGTGAAAATTTGGAGCAAGTAGATGAGTTCCTGTATTTAGGTAGTATGTTTACAAGAGATAGGCGAGTGGACAGGGATATTGAAAGAAGGGTTGGGGTAGGCAACAAAGTTAATGGTGCACTTAAAGTTGTCATCGCAAACAAAAACCTATTCAAAAATGCTAGAATGGCAGTGCACAATGCTGTTCTTCTACTGACCCTTATGTATGGGAGCGAAGCATGGAACTGGCAAAAGAAGGATGAAAGTATAATAAATGCAGCAGAAATGAAATCTCTTAGACGAATGTGTGGATACTCTTTGTATGATAGAGTGTCGAATGAAAACATTAGAAGTGAATGCGGTGCGAATGATGGTGTTATGAACAAAATAATGAAAGAATCATTAAGATGGTTTTGACATATGGAAAGAATGAATGAAGAAAGAATGGTAAAAAATTTATATGTTAACGATGTAAATGGAACCAGAAATAAAGAAAGTACTAGGAAAACATGGCACGATCAAATAAATCAAATATGTCGGCCATGTGAGGAGTCAGAGAAATCGACACGCAAACATGACACGATGTATGAATGTTGAGGAAGCGGGAGAAATATGTCAGGAAAGAAAAGTGTGGCAGGCCATTCTTTCTGCCTACCCTTTCGGGGAGACGGGGTGATGGTTAGTTAGTTAGTTAAGTCTCTTCAGTGTATGAATTTTACTATTTAAATGAAACGGAGTTTATTACTTATATTCTAAACAACAAATTTTATACGAGTGTAAATTTTTTGTTTGAATATTCCCCTCATCTTACTCGTAACTTTGAACTCATTACTTTAGGTACCGAAAATGATGTAAGTAGAAACGCTAGCGGTAATGGGGTATACAATAAAGTACTTACGAGTAATCCATTCCGTACTCTACACACGGACGCTTTCAAATTGTTGGACCTTTCCTTCGCCCGGAGCAACGCAGCATCCTGCTCCAAGTATTATTTACTTTCCCACAGTGCACCCCTTAACCCGCGCCGGGTTCTGTGCTCCTGGTAGATTGTAGCCAAAATTCTCTACCTATTGCCAAATATTTTAATTTAAATATACAATTAAATAAATAATTGTACCATATAATATTATATATTAAATTTTTCATCTAAACCACTGCGACTTTTTTATATTAACATTCTCATAACCCAAAAAACCTAATATGGCAGTGCACAATGATGCTCTTGTACCCACCCTTATGAATGGAAACGGAGCATGGAACTGGCAAAAGAAGGATAGAAGTAGAAAAAATGCTGTATAAATAAGATCTCTTAGACGAATGTGCGAAAAAATGGTGTATGGTAAAATAAGTGAATGCGGTGAAGAAATGAAATCATTACAAACAAAATAATGAAAGGATCATTAGGATGGTTTGGACACGTGGAAATAATTAATGAAGAAAGAATGTTAAAAAAAGTGTATTTTAATTATGTAAATGGAATTATAAATAGAGGAAGACCGAGGTAAACGTGTTAAGATCAAATATATCAAATATTGAATGACACGATATATTAATGTTGAGGATTCGAGAGAAGTATGTCAGGAAAGAAAAGTGTGGCAGTTCATTTTTTCTGCCTACCCCTTCGGGGAGATAGTGAGATGGTTAGTTATTTTTTCTCATGGTCCTATCCCCAAAAAATTGAAATTAAAGCATTTTAATAAGCTTTATTATTTTCATTTTTAACAGTATGTTCAATCTTGATGATGTTTTCACATTTTTCTCATAGTTTTCAAATACGTAGTAACCCTGCTGGAATGAATGGTAATTTAAAATGACATGATAAAATGACAACACCAAGACTTCCAATTATTCCGATTTGCTTGGCATTATATAGTCGACCTCGTGATCCCGCTAGTCCAGAGAAATGTGATCCCGCTAGTCCAGAGAAATGTGATCACTGGCCTCACCATCAAGGACATAGGAGACAGGGAAATGGTATATATCATAAAACCGAGACCCACCAGCTAAGGAAAGCTAGCTCCTATCTAAGATCCCGGAGAAAGAAACGGGAAATCACTCTAGGAACACTTCTCAGGAAACCATAGTGGCAAATAAGAATTTCAATCAACGTCGGACGGTTCTGACATGGCACTATTATAAGAAGATGTTTAGTAAGTTACTACAAAGTAAACAAGTATATACGGTAATACACTTTGGAAATTAAAAATAATTTTGTTCATAATCCACAATATATTTAAAAACACGACATGTTTCGGAGGATACTTCCATCTTCAGGTGTAAATATACAATAAAAACTAAACAAAGAAAGATTAATATGGAAATAACGCATTCATAATAGTCTTTTTTGTTTCTTCTTCTTCTTCAAGTGCCCTGTTGGGTCCCCCAACGTTGCCGATCATTTTGGCGAACCTGTTCCTGTCCTGCGCCGCTAGGAACAGCTCCTCCACACTTCGGATGCCGGTCCAATCCCTCACGTTGCTTAGTTTAGATTTTATTATATATTTACACCTGAAGATCCTCCTAAGTATCCTCCGAAACACGTCGTGTTTTTTTTAATATTTTTAATTTCCAAAGTGTATTACAATGGAAATCCACAGTATATGCCTTAGCTTTCAATAAAAGTATATACGGTTTTTAAAAATAACGTTAAAATACACAAATATTTGGGCTTATTCTATATTCAAAATTCGACCGGCATTTTTGTAAACAAAAATTCTCGCTAGATTATCAGGACAACATAAATAACATGAGATCGTATCGGCGGATCAGTTTTTCACCATTCAGTAGCCGGAAGCGCTGGAGCATCCTGCGGAGTATTGTTTGCTCGCACCATTCATCCCGCCACCCCTGCGGTATTCTGTGCTCCTAATCCAATTCCAGGCATCCATATTCAGTAATTTAAATGCCAGGGTCGCAGAACACAAAGCACCATCTATTTATAGTGTTTTTTATTTGTAAATAATTTGCTTTCTGGGTATCCATTGTTTGAACATTGCTCAATATTAGAAATTTCACAATTAAAACGTGGGAACGATAGGAATAAAGTGTTTTTATATTATTAAAAATCAACATACAACTACTTATTTATTTAACATTGGTAAAATTAGACTCAAGTCAAAAACGGGATATCTTATACCTATTCATTTTGTTTTTGTTTTGTTGATTCACATTTGAATAACGAATAATTTTATATTCGCCATTACATTCGAATAATTTTATATTCGCCAACACTTTGTGTTATAGATTCACATTTGAGTATTTTCTTGAAAACTTTGTACTTTTTTGCACTTTTCACAGACATGTTTCAGGTCACAGACTCCCTTCCGAAGTGTAGTAGTGTTAAGCTAAATTTTATTCACATTTGTACTCTTATATGAACATTTTATTAATTATAGAAAAAATTCAAATCCGAGACATTTGTGGTATTAATAACAATAACATTACAATTTTTAAGCGAAATCAGTTAAATAGTTTTTAAGTTTTTAGGGCACATTTGTACAAACATTGCCTTATATTTATACAATTAAAGTAATAATCTTCTTATAAAATATGTCTGTAATGTTTGTAATTTTTTTTATTCAAATGAATAAAAAAAATTAAAAAATATATTATTCAATTGTATTTTTAAAAGTTTTTTTCCTAGGGTTTGGTTTTCAGCAAAGTCTAATCAGCTGGTTCTTGGAATGTCACTTATGCCTTCAATGCTAGTTTTCCATTGATTTCAAAAACTTTGTATACAACATTTTCAATCAATATTTTCATGGCATGTTATAGGTGACTGATCTATCGTCATTTTCATTGTAATGTGAATTCAACCTGATCAAAGAGAGCATGTTTTTTTTCACACTCTTATCGCCGAGAATCGAACGCGGGACTTTCAGTGTGGCAGTCATAGTTGTTGCCACTCTGCCACATAGGCCATCTCATAGATATTATAATTTATTCATGTTTCTTGAACAATATCGTAAAACACCATATTAAATCATTAATACGAAGGAAAACGTCTATTTCTATTTCTATATTTTATAGGAAAAACATCTGTCGTCGTTCTATGTCATTATCAAACATCTTCGACCTTCGTAACAGGGTGGTAGGAGCTCTGACTGCCATACCGAAGGTTCCGGGTTCGATTCCTGGCAATAGCATTGTGATTGTCACACTGTATTTAGTTTGATATGAAATTCATGTGATAATAAAATGGTGTTAGATTTAACTACCTATTGCATGTTACGAGAATCAATATAATAGCTATAAACAAATTGTAAACAGTAATTGGGTTCAAACGACCTATTATATACAAATAAATGTCACATTTGACATTTGATAATGCCCTAGAAATTCGTAACATGTCATATTTATTGTTTCTTGAACTATGATATAAAACTCCATATTAAATAATTAATACGAATGAAAACGTCAGTTTTCTATAAGTTTTATTATATTTTATGGGAATGACTTGTTTTGGCCTTCTAAGGCATTATCAAATTCTTAAGGCATAATAATTAGAAACACTTTACTCCTACCTCAAATAACTTTTTATTTATTTTTTGTATAATGTCTTTAAGTATTCCCTAACTATGTAATCATTGTCATAAAATTTCTTAACGAGTTACAAAAAACGCTTTCCAGTATTTCTGGGCCTACAAAATAATTATGTGTTAAAAATGTATAAAGTCACATCAATTTTCGTTTAATTCCCATATTACGCTCCATTTACTTGTGTATAAAAACAGCAACGAGCTGAAATTTTGTCACATTTGATAATCAATCAATCAATCAAATCAGTATATTAACTCAAAAGACATTACAAACCGCAAAATGTTTAAGGCCATTACAGGTAAAATATTATAAAAATACAACATAATACCAGGAACGCATTAGAGATGGTTCGACATTAGGAAGACAAGATACTTTCTGAAGTCAAGAGTATTTGACCCCTGAACGTACCTTCACTAATATGAAAGACGTCGATCTCCGAGGAGACCGATAATGCCTTAGAAGGGCGAAACATGCCATTCCCATAAAATGTAATACTTTATTAAAACTTCTAGAAAACTGACGTTTTCACTTCTAGAAAACTGTTTTCATTCGTATTAATTTATTATAACTTGTTTTTCTCTAGTTTAATTTTCAAGTCAATAGATATGATGAATGTTCTAGGATAATTAGTTTGGATAGGGTATCTGCAAGTGAAATATCGGACGTCCGTAGCGGTCAGTTAAATCAGCTTAGTATTGACCTGTAAGCATTACGTACGTACATTGTGAACGGGGAAATTCGGTTAGGGATTGGCTGGAGAATGCCATCCAATGCGGTTATTCAGTGGTAAACGTAACTCCGCTGCACCGAGCTTGGGAACGGATTATTTGATCTGGACATTCTAATTTTAAACTTGGTTTCATTAATAATTCCGTTGGAAATGCACTGCATTATATATTGTGTTTTCAGTAGTCCATGTATCACATTATATTTTATTATCTTCTTCTTCTTCATTTTCCTTGTTGTAGACCTATGTGGTCTGTTCTTCAGAGTGTTGCTCCTCCTGTGAGGTAGACTCCTAGTTGTCAAGAGATAGACATCTAATTACCCATTTCTTAAGATTAATTACGGGATACTTCGAGAACTCGGCCGTACAGGAGGGTGTTCGGCTTTTTGTCCCCGATAGATATCTCCGACAGCGACAGCACAGATTGTTTTACCTACCGGCCGCCAGAACCAATCTGCCTCTGGTGACACCGGTGGGAAGAGCAATTAGTCTGCTGAACGCGGTCTCCTCGGAGATCGACGTCTTTCATGTAAGTGAAAGTACGTTTAGAAGGCAAATACTCTTAATTCTGGAGAGTATCCTGTCTTCCTAATGTTGAACCATCTCTCATGCGTTTCTGGTAGTATACTATACACAATATATAATATTATTTTACCTGTTCTCAATAGATGCCTTAAAAACAAAATTTTTAATGTCTGTTGATGAAATAAACTTATTTGAATTCCATCTTTTAGGAGGTCTTCCACGAGGACGAGTCCCATGAGGTTGATTATTCAATGCAATATAGGGGAGTCTAGTGGTGTCCATTCTTTGAACTTGACCGTACCATTCCCTTTTGCGCTGTCTGCTCCATCTTATAATATCCTCAACCTTACATATCTCTCTTATTCTGGTGTTCCTCGCGCGATCTCTCAGTGTTTTCATCTCGGAAGTCCTCAAAACTGGTTTGGTCCTTATTGTGTCTGCCCTGGCTTCGACGCCATATGTTATTATTGGTCTTACGCATGCTTTATAGATTCTCATCTTACTATTAATGGCCATGTCTTGGTTTTTCCATATTGTGGATTTTGGAGCGCCAGAGATCGCAGCTGCCTTGTTTACTTGGGCTTGTATTTCTTCCCGCAGATCAACTCCTCCCACCAGGTATATGTACCTGTTCTATAGGTTGATTTTCTATAACCAGGTTACATGTTTTAGGTGTTTTGGAAAAGATATTACATTTTGTTTTTTCTGAATAGAGATCGTCATGTTGTATATCTCACATCTTATTATACATATCTGATACTTGATGGCTTCTGATAGAGGTATGATTGATGACGCAGATTATTTTTTAATTTCTGGCTTATAAAGTTATAATTCAATGTTATGAACAAAATAATAAAAGGGTCGTTAAGATGGCTTGGACAAATTTATTTATTTCTATAATACACAAATGAGACATAACAAACGAAAAACGTTTAGATGACTCATTTGGAAACAAAGCGGTGTAACAAAAATAAAATAACGATATGAAACATAAAAATAATATATATATATATCAGAAGGATCCTAATTATGTGGATGTCGTGAGGCAGTACTCTTTCCAGAATTTGTAAGTTTTTTTTTATAAATAACGCCTCACTGACATTCAGAATGTCCAAATCAGAGACGATTAGATTCAACATCCGAATTGCTCTTCCAACTGGCATCACGAAAGGCTGGTTGGTTCTGCGTGACGGAGCAAATAACAGTTGATGTCTGCGCTGTCGCAGATAACCATCAGGAACAAAAGTACCTATTTGCTCCAGAACATAGGGAGTGAACGGAACTTGAAATACAGGAAGGCCGAGGAAAACGTGGCACGATCAAATCAATAAAATCGGAGAAATCAACGCGCGTGCATGACACGATGTATGAATATAGAGGAAGCGAGAGAATTATGTCAGAACAGAACAATGTGGCGGTCCATTCTTCTGACTACCCCTCCGGGGATGG